>DWDU01002960.1:0-12109 GCA_018245575.1 Jemadia suekentonmiller
GTATATATAATGATTATGTGATACACAAAATACTTCCACGCTATGCTATGCACAGGATATTCCAAAAACGTTTTTGACATCTTCGTCCGCTTGTTTGTTCGCTAGTCACGCCCCAAAGAAGGCAGCGATTTTTACTAAAAACGGGTAACACGTAGCATCTTTCATGTATTCCCCGAAGAGGTAAGCAGAGGAGTACAGTGAACTCCGAATTTTCACCAGTTATGTTTACGACTTCTATGGAACAGACGGTGAGCCTATTGCCTTACAAAACACGAAACCCGGCTAGCACTAACCTATGTATTATTGTGATTCAAAATTGAGAGTAAGTACTATTTAGGATATCTACTGTTTGCAAAAACCAACACATTGCCACCCAAGCTCGGTACTATCAAAGGTTTCAAAATTTTGAAGCAATAGTCATAAAACACTCAAAACGTAGCCAACAATACATTTTGTTACTCGCTCCATTCAACAACAAAGACCAAAATCCTCTAAATATCGTACACGGGAACACCGTATGTATACAGTTTACATTAAGGACCAAAATAGCTTAAACATATGTGCACAGTGATGAAATATACGCAATATCATGGAAAGATGAGACACGCCGGTAACGATCGGCTCGGATGAGGAGGGCACGTGAAACTCAATTCGCCTGTGAATTGGCGGAAAAATCGTGCCGTGGAAGCGCGAAAATAGCGCTGTCTCGGACTGGACTCGGTCTCAACCTTCACGTTTGCAATCTTTATATTTGTCACCTCGAAATTGAGTGTGGCGAATAAAGGTATTTACAATTGTGCTGTGTGCGTGCGTCTCTAAATCATTCAATTCTAGTAAATTATGGTAAATCAAAGACAGATACTAACTAGTTCATCATCATAATCAATCGATCTCAGTCCACTGCAGAACATACATAGACTTACTCTAAGAGGTTTTCATCTATAATCCCCACGCTGGAGGGCGCGTTGGTGGTTGGAGACCGCGTGCTAGTTAAGACATTATTAATATTACTGCTGTGTACTATTATTATTGGTAATTGGTTTACTAATACTGAAATTATCCCTAACCGTAAATGCACCTACGGTGATTCTAAATGATATTCCAAGGTATCGGACCCCTCAAAATAAAAAAGAAACTAGAGCATACTCGATTTCCATCAAACTATTTCGACACAATCGAACGGATATTATCACTTATATGAATATTTGCCGATTAAATTAATCCAATTTTCCTTCCCTACGGGTTCGACGACCTTTCTTCATTCACCGCTCGCCCTACGCGCGGCCCGCTTGCCCTAATGTCATCGACGTCATCAACGAAATATGAATGAAACACCACGATTAATTAATGATCGACTCTATACGTCAATAGAAACGATTCAAATTAGAACGCAAGTTAAGAATTTGTCTGGGATGCATTAAATACCACACGTGTCTGTTGACGCAGTTTATCTCACATATGTTCGGCCACTTATCGAATTCTGGCAGCTAATATTGTTAGCAATTATTATTATAATTATAGAAAATTGTTCAAATTAACTCCTAAATGTAAAACCTAATTTCTTCTCATGACCTATGGTAGTCGGTCAAAAGTTCAAAATAGTTATCGATACCCGATAATAATGTTAGAATACACGCGTAAAATTATAGGAACACATAATAGTTTCGTCAGACAGATTGATCAATGAGATTGATCCAGCAATCTGCCATTTATGTATCAACGTGAAGAATACTCTATGGCTTTTTCGTGCTACGCCAGAGAAAATTTGTTTTTTGACCTTAAGTTTCCCATTCTGAGGAGAACAATGTTTAATAGTGGAACAGTAACAGGTTTGATGATGTATCAAGAAGACACCGAGGAAGATTCCTCCACGCCAATGACCGTATAAATAAGGAATTCAAAACCGACGCAATTAACTTTAACACATGCATAGATTTTTGCAATATACATACATCCAATTGCTACGTAACACTGCTCATTACGTACACTAACAGAGTTATCGGAACGATAGTCGTAAAACGAAACGATCTCGGCCGGTTATCGTTAGCGGCGAAAGGATAGCGAAACGAGAGCGATGTGCGTACATATCTACTCGTATTACTGTCCACGGCGGCCGGGGGCGATCGCGATAAAATCGCAACAAATAAAAGTCGGATATAAAACGGCCCGTAAAGCACGCTCTATCGCCAGCTAGAGCAACGTTCCCGACTGCCGTAGACATGTTGGGAGACCGACAATGAAATGGACGAGTAGGGATGGCGCCTTTCGTAAATTTAATAAAATTAAAAAATTAATTCACATTATTCACGCTAACATAATTAATACAAACTTTTGCACGCACGGGTAAACTAAGATTCAACCCTTAAGCACACTTTATATAATTTGGTATGAAAATATAGCTTAAGAGGAACATTAATATTTTTTGAAAGTCCGTATATTTTATAGGAGTTTCTCTGCGTATACCAGAAGTGGTAGGCGTTAAGCACATCTACCACTGCACTTAGACGAAACTTGAACAGGAGAAAAACGAACGACATTATAAACTTCACAAACATATCAATCATACGATAAGTTATAGCCGTACTCAGTACTGTAACATTTTAAACTACAGCAGTAACTACAGTGGTACTAGTTACATGAACTTGACATATATAATTATCATATAGACGTATGTGTGTGTCAATATGTATATTTCAATATATCATCACGATATACTCGTAAGCCCCGGCAACACCTCATCAGTCCACTGGAAGAGAATACAAACAAGCATCGACTGCACCTGTGTGTGCCATAGTTTAAAGTGTGACATAGTCATAGAAGATAAAATAAATAAAAATTATTCTTACTAAGCATTACGTTGCTCACTATGCGTAACGGCTAGTGCCAACCCTTCCGGCGTGCGGTCGTAAAACAATTTTCGACTACATACAAACATAAAAACCTGAAAACCTGAAACATATATGTATTTATGTATTTTCTCTTAACCAATTCAATACGTTACTACCGTTTCTATTGTAACGGTCAATACGTAAAAGCGATCAACATTAAATTTTACTACATTTTTATGATACCCTCACGCCAGGTACCTTACGGGGTAGACAGAAATCTCTTAGTGCCAAATGTCTCTATCGTTTCAAACATGACGTGCTTAAATTTTACATATCCATATTAGCCAATTTTGCGTGCAGTTTTATATATGTGTGTGCCAGTGTATTCCGGTGTATGTGTGTATGTTTGCCTAACATACATCCTTTACCTCGAAGCCCAATAACGCAAGGATCGTGGCTCAACGGCGAACAATATGTGCGGCGCTTGCGTTATTCCGTACAAGGCCTGGACAGTTCTACGGCGCATCGAAATATTCATTAGTTAATTGTATATGCAAATATGAAGTGCAACGCAAGTATTGAACCCACAACCCACTTCGCTAATGACTATTAACGAATGCAGAATGCACTTTTGCAACGCGACATCCTGGCCATATGCAATGTAACAAACAGTAAAGTAGCGTTCGTAATACACAAAATTGTATGGATCTAGTATCAAAAGTGAGCCTAATAGCGTTTACCAAGCTTTTCAGGCGGACTTGCTAGTTGGTTTTGCGGTTAGTGTACCTGACGTGGTTTCTATTCACACCCAGGACAATTATTATTCTGTCTGGGTGTTAAAATATATTTATAAGTATGTATATACATGTTTTGAAAGATTAAAGATCGAGAATAAATAACTATACATAGAAATAAATACATATATGCAAAATAATTTAATAGTCGTAAAATAATTGAGAATAAATAATGCTTCACGGGCCGCAACGACCGCGCGGCCGCGTACACATGGACGCAGACAAAAACGAACCGTATGCCTACGACTCTCGTGTTAGCAATCGTCCGATGAACAATGCAAGCAGCGCAGCGGTCCGCTATAATTATTATTATTAACATTTCAACCACCGCGCGTGTACGAAAGTGGTGATAAGTTCGGTCGGCTGGCGTGTGTCGTGTGCACTGAAGCGGTGCGCTCGCTGTGGTCACGGGGTTCGCCGTACAATCGATAATTTCAGCCTGCGGTCGGCGAAATGGCACATAGTTGGAACTTTTCCTACTTTCAAATAACAAATGATGTTCATTGATAACCAATTATTATCACCCCTCATGTAAAGAGAGGGTAGGTTATATCATATAATATATAACGGGTTATATAATGGTGGAGTAACGAGGAAACAGTCGAAACGAAGAGGTGGTTTTTAACTAAACAGTTGCTGAATGTTTCCAGGTACATAACGCGATGTATAAAATAACAGTTTTTGACATGTTTGTCTGTTTGTTTATATCTGCTTATTACGCAGACACTAATCGATGGATTTTGACCTTGAGCGACACATTTTACGACGTTCCGACAAAAGCGCGTGTGTAGCCGAGGGCAATAACTAGTTAAGAATATAAATTAACGGAGTCTATATAATGTAGATCCTTTTTGCTAACTTTCTTAACTTATATAATAATATATATGAAATATCTATGGTAACTTTTAACATACAGTATGACTCAAACCTTAGGAAAATCAATCAACCTGACCATCCCAACTCAGTACAAAACGTCGTCTCACGCAACTTCGTTACGTCCACATTGCGTCACCGGTGATCTGACAGGTTCGCTTTTATTCCCTAATACACATTATTCGAGATCGAGATGTCGCGGAGAGCGATGACCCGTCAGTCGCGTTCATTCGACGTGGTCATCATGAATATTCTATACCTTCGCACCTTATTCAAGACACGCCATGTGCCGCTCAAACCGATACTACGTCATACGTTCATACTACGAAGCCACGTACCGATACGCTAACAATAGGTCGCAGTTTCTTGCGACCTACCGAGTACATGGCATAATTGCTGACAATGGCCAACAAAATTAGTGTGAGTCGGTACTATTTCACCGACGTCATGTATGAACTGTGTCGACTTTGAGAATAATATTCTACATATCATGTTACTGTAACCATCACCCCTGTATTTCCACGAAGGAGCAAAGGAATGCAATAGGTAAAACTTTTCACCAGTTAAGTTATACGTCTCATGGAATAGGCAAGGAGCCTGTTGCGATAAGTCATTTCAAAATTCTTGAAATTCTTTCAAAAACTCAATATCACCCCCGACCCGGCAATCCACATTACAACCACCAGGCTAACGAGGCAGTCCGTTACTATAAGTGCCATTTAACGATTAAAAGGAACACAATTATTGCAACTTGGATAAGTAAAAATGACTGACAATTTTCAGACACTAAAACGGCAGCTGTTTCACAATAGAAATGATTGTGACACCTGGAAAATGCTCTTTTTTAATATCGGTAAGTAGCAGCTGAAGCGACGTGCCCACCCACTTCTCTTAGATTACTAGTCACCAGCTGTCTATAAAAACAAAATGTAATCCAGGAATGTGACTAATTGTGACATCAGCTTTTGGCAAACCGTTCTATCGCCCGCATCCTTTATTGTGATGAGTCAGGTTCCCTTCATGAGAACGAAAGATTTCCGAGAATCAAATTTATATACGAATATATACACACCGCAAAGGTGGTTAAAGCTCAGTCTTGCAGCTGTACATTGTTCTATTAAAAAACTTCTAAAGTATCAAAATATCCATTATCTTTCCATGGCCACAATATTCTGCATACGTAAAATTTCAAAATAAGAAACATGTGCTAATTTTGTAATGTAATCTTTAAAATCTTTCATATGCAAAACAAAGTTGAGGGCTCTATTGAAATGTGTTTACAATCTACTTAAACAAGTTAAACGCAAATTCATACATTCTCCATAAACAATAAGAAACATTAACAAAAAATAAAAACTAGCACATATACACTGACAAGACACATAAGTCGCGGACGTAAGTCTGACAATGATACTTTAAAGTACGAATAATACCAGACCAATTTAAATACGAAAAGAGCAAAAAAGAAAAACATCATAATACAGACGAATCACAGCGCCAGTAACGAGTTCGTCAGCGTGTTCCGCTTTCTAGCCGGGTATGCGCGACGATCGCAATTAGAGATGTGAGCACTGATTACCTAATAAATAATACAATATGTGCATCAACAGTGCTCTGAGACATGTTCAGTGCCACTGACCCTCGATTGTACCGTTGTGAAAATATGTCCACATATGTAAGGGTTCCTGTCACCCACGATGACTCGTGTTTTTTTCTATAGCTGTGAAGTATGAAAGGATAATAGTGCCTACATATTTGAGATAATTACGACGACGATTCCCTACAGGTAATGGAGGAGAATCATTAAAGGTCAATCCCCCACAGTGTCCCTCCCGACTGCCGATCGGGAAGTCCTGAGTTCCAATCCATGAGTTGATAAAGTTAATTAAAAATATGAAGCTATTTATACACACGTAATGTCACACATATTTCCCCAGGGGGTGAGCGGAGGCAGCGGCTAAAGGAGCGAAGCGTATTAGTGACTGGTGGAATTCATCAGCTACTGACCCAGTTCCTATGCATCAAGAGGCAAGCACAATGTTCAGTGGAGCACCACATGGCGCTCATATGGGTATGTGCGTATATTTCAATAGTATCTATCCTTCATGAAGTTGACTTGGTTCCAGTTGATATAAAGCCCCTTGTTAGTTACAGTAATCACATAATTCTTCTTTTTCTGGCGTCTCTCCAACTAATGAAGGTCCTCCCTAAGTGGAAAAGTTGCAATAAGCCATAACTAAACAATTTACTAATAATAACTGGACCGAGTCATATTTATTGCATATTGCGTTATTTCATATAAATCGTTCACTTTCGGTTGCTATCATATACTTTATATACTAATATTTCATTGACATAAACTTAAAAAATAGCATATGGTATAGCCTATAGTACAAATTTATAATTAACTATCACGAAATATACGCCTCGTCTTCGCCAAGCTTATCCTTTATAAAGCTTAGACCTAGATAGAGGACACTTCGCACACAAAGAACGTTCTGTTGAAAGCGCTTAAGCTGCTCGATCTTACTAGCTGCGGACAAAGGAGGTGCTGTGTCTTTGGATATGCTCTTTATAACTCTAACAAAGTAGAGTGTACAGCCCTATCAAGAGGGCACCGTTTTCTTACCTGAACCTGTCATCTTTTACTTGCGAATGTCAGGTTTAATAATAATGTCATAATCTTTGTACGGTGACAAAAATGTTATTGTATTTGTATTCATAATTGATAAGTAGTGATTGTGTGTAGCTACCGCAACACGAGAGATACATACTCGTATATTATAGCCATTAATGACAAAAACGTTAAACACTTATAAGCTCTCAGATTACAATAAAATATGTGCATTCGTTACAATAGCTGTTAATTTGTAAGATTATTTTATTAGAAATTGTTTTATTCCTACTTATTTTTATAATATATTTGAGAATATTTCTAAAATTATCAAATTAAATATTTATTGCTTATCTTCTAGTAATATTTTTAGGAGAAAAAAGCTAAAGCTTAAGTTAGCTCGCAAATGATCACTACAAAATAAAATTTCATACATTCAATACAAACTAGGACTCTTCATATGCGTTACATTTTCAATTTATATACATACCAATAAATATCAACAAGAACGAGGCGTGAACATAATTAATGGTTAAAGGAACTTTCCTTAATTAAGCGAACTTCTATCATAATTATGTGAATCGCCGAAACCGAAGGCATTAGTAGGTACATTCCCGCCCAAGCGTTTTGGATTCCTCTAATAAAACCGGTTATTAAACAATTCAGTTCAAATTACAGGATTCTCACTTAATAAGAAAGCGAAATTTAATATAGAGATAAATAAAAAAACAAACAACCAAATTAAAATCTACATTGACAATCAATAATTAAAATGAGGGTGGAACCACCCTCATTAATAAACCATAGATACGTAACATCACGCCTGTGTTCCCCGAAAACGTGAGTCTATTGCCATACACCAGGAACATTTGCAGACCGTGAACCACTATTAGAAAATCTAATAGTGCCCGACTCGGGACATGAACTGGGACCTCTCGATCGGCAGTCGCGCTCGCAACCAACACGAATCGGTAAACCATTGATATAAATTGTATAATAATAAACGATAGTGACCAAAAATATCAACCAGCATTTGACTAGATTACAGGCCACTTAAAAATACAAATACTCAATCACAAGTATAACGAACCACTTTTCGATGACATTCGACCAATTAGAGTTGCCTAAATTATAGATTTCCAATTTAGCAGAAAGGCCGCCTACGATATGTTATTAAGTGGGCGAGGGGCAGAAACACAATAGCCCATCATTATGCTATTTACACATAAATTTTATGTAGGAAATACATATATCTGAAGACAATGTCAAGTAAAACTATTTTAGACCAGATATATTTTAATCATAGTTGTGAGTACATAATGCTACATAAATACAATCGAGTGAATAATTGTTTATTAATACAACTTTCACGCAATCGTCTCGAAAGTGGTCACTGTCTGCGACTGTACAAGTGTTGTGCGGTGGTGCTCGAAATTGTAAACAGCGACACCGTTGAAATTCAAACTTAGCATAATATCAATGGTAGTAGGGTACAATTGAATTTCAACTTTATGACCTGAAACGGAGGGTTCATATTAGAGCGGCGCGGGACAATTAAAATTACTTTTTAATCCGCATAAGGGAAAGCTTTCAGTGTTGAAACTGCACGCCATTACTGAAATTATTCCGCACTGAAGAATTGTGACGCGACGAATAATCCGCTTATTTTCTACGATGATTTATTTGTGCGAATGAAATTCGTGGAGAGGACAGTTTTAAGACGTCATGTTGTGTTTAAAAAGTGGCGACGATTACGCCCATGCTTTTTATATTAGACTAGAGTTCGTGCATACGAATTTCGCTCTTATGGATGAACAATATCAACTACAGAAAAGGTACAACATTATACCTTATGTATGTGTACTACGGACTTAATAAGAACAAAGGAGATAAGCGTGTAACAGTTTGTAATTTATACACTATGTTGAAGTAAATTAAATCGAAGACTTTTTCATAGTCCAAATTCGATACACAGCGAGGTTTATTGGAATACGGAAAATTATTTAGCGCAGCACTCGTATAGGGTCTGTACGTCATCATCGTAGTCGTCTAAGCATAAGCAACCGAGAGCACCATAACGTTCGAGAACAATTTATAGACACGGTAAGAGTACAATGGGTTTATAATTCTTAGCACCATATTACGACCATCATATAATGAAATCATTTGACAATATCACATCAGTTAATCATTAGAATGACTATCTCTCAGTAAACATAACTAACGTTGTATACACTATAGACCCTGGGGCGGAAATATTTATGATTAGTCAACATTAAGCTTGCATCCCGCAAGGAGCAACACTGAGCCCAATTTATCAAGCGAAAGGGTAAGTTGTACTATTAAGATTATTAATACAAAACATAAATATATATCAGCATTATATTGCGTAACAAATACCGTTGCAAGGAGGATTTATGCGAGAGTGCCTACAACGTGTGGGAACACAATCAATGATTATATGGGCCAACGCAATAAACGCCAATAACACAAGTGCAGAGGGAATTATTGAAGTGCACTCAGATGTTTTATTACTACACCGTGTTCCATACGGGTACACTAACAGGCATTTTCACTAACTATAATTCAACATTGAAATAAACACAACATTGAAAGAAATGCATTTAATAATAATTATTATTATTATCATTGGTTCACAAAACAGAGTGACGATATTCGACAAAGACCTAAATTTAGAAGTGAAGTTGCGAGCTGAAATGATTATGACCATTACGATTAAGAAATAAGATGATTTAGTGGTCGTTGTCAGTGATCTTTTGTTATGTGATTTAATTTTATCACATTGTATTATCCAATTTAAAAAGTCGTCCGACAAAACAATTACTATGCGATTGCAAACCTATCACCGTCACCAATATTCTAACTACATATCTTCTTCTTCTAGTGCCTCTCCAACTAGTGAAGGTCGGCAGTTAGCTCCGCATATTTCCTTCAGTCATGCCAATATTACTTTTTACATAACGACTACCATATTGTTTATAGTAGTTTTCCCCATTACGTACTAATTATGCTTGATACATCAGTATATTCTGAACTAAAAGTTGATATTACTAGCCGCTACGCTTACCCTATAATTTATTGATTAAATTTCTACCACAATACACATTACGTAAAAACATACAATGTGTTTGGGACTGTGCTGCTATGTATTATTCAAATTTCAAAAAATCCATTTAGCACTGAGAAATTTTCAAATATTTGGCGAGCCGTTTGACATATTCGATCCTCGTTACGCGCAATCTTGTCGCGGGTTCGATTCTAGGGCGGGGAAATTGTGCATTATTACATTTGTGTGTTCCAGATCTGTATGTCAGTTGCGTTTAGCACAGGTCTGTGAACTATTAGAGTGAAACACAAATTTGTCGCAGAGATCGCGACGCGGCACATCGAGGCTCGCCGGCGCGGCGAGGCGCACGCGGCCTCATTCGCCTATTGTTGTGGTTTGTCAAACGTACCTATAATATGCAAACAGTGTGTACAGTCGCTCAGCTGATTGTAAAGCTACCGACCAAGAACCATATCTTCCTGTTTTTTCCTTAGAAGGAATGTTGAGAGTTTCGTTCATCATCCTTTTGTCCTTTATACGACTGGGCAGACGTTCAGCTATTGGTGTGTCCACCTTGAGCACTCCCGAAGCAGCGGTTCTTAGATTTCGGAAACTATAAGGTGGTCGCAGTTGCAAGATCCTAAATGCGACCATATCTCTATAATTGTGCAAGGGCGGCTCTTTTTCAATAGTTCCGTGATTTTTCTAGCATAACACGTGTATCGGAGACATCGTCGCGGATATCTGGCGTAACATCAATGTTGACATTCATATCACATTTCTCTGTGAACTCCACTTCATCGTCACCTTTGGATACAAGTCTCCTATTAGAGTGAGAGCGGTTAAGGCCGTAACCTACAACGCTGACCAAGTGCGATCTAACAATGCCGTAAATTATCTCAATTTGATTTGTATGTAAACGCGCCTTTAAATACTTCAAAACATAACATAAAGATAACGTTTTACGATCAAATAGGCACATCTCCATCAAATTGTTTAACCATTTATAAACAGTAATAAAAACCAAGATATATTTAGTGAATAAAAAGCTTCCGTATATAAACAACATCCATTACGAGGGATCAAAGCGTACAATCTAATTCTATAATTCCACAGGCGTTCGAGCGCGGACAATAAAGATCTCGCTCTGGAGATGACGTCCTGTGAATAGGAATCATAACTGCAGTACAATGAACTGATTAAATTATACTATACATACATGTGGAGACCGAAGTATGGGGAAGAGTCTTAATGAGGAGTAAATAAAGGAATAAAGGAGTTCAAGAAGTGTAGAGAGTATTCATTTATTCTTTATTGCTGTTTACCCAGGTTTCAGTTAACACCGGATGGAAGTATGTAACAGAAGACAATAGCAGAAGATGCAGAGGTTGAGATGCGATAGGTGTCTGTTTTTATAATTTCTTAAATTACTTATATACTTTTATATAAACATAATATATATATATAAATATTTATATATGTATACTTAGACGCAACGGGAGTAGGAACTATTAATATTAATGCGCAAGTATTCATGACCGAAAACATAAATGTAGTGTCCGGGGAACAGTCTTAATTGGACAACACACGGACGGAGGAATGTTCGAAGCGTCATTACGGAGGAGCCTTTACATTTTCACATATGAAAGTACTTATGTTTGCTCACTCTATTAAATAGATTTTCTTTTAATACTGGGAAGAAGCGATAATGTATTCTGCGATTACCAACCCACGGCCCGCGTGGGGATTAAGGGGGAAACCCCTCAGGCGACAGCTAGGTCCAGCAGTACACTCAGACAGCCTTTTGATGCTGATGATGATACTATACTATTAAAACGTATATTGAATGTTTCTTGAGCACGCCTATGGAGTTTCTTTCGCCGCTTCTTCTCCATAGCGAGGCCTTTTCCGAAGCGGTGGTAGCTTCATTTTG
>DWDU01002961.1:0-12108 GCA_018245575.1 Jemadia suekentonmiller
CCCGGGAATCGAACCCAGGACCTCCCGATCGGCAGTCGCACTTGCAACCAACACGACCAACGAGGCAGTCTAATATTGTGATATCATATTGTTACCAAAATATATTCAACGATGAAAAATAAAAGGAGTACTGATGACTAATCAAGAGTCAATTGTTTTTATACGATACTGACGAATGATAATAAAGGCCTTGCGGTATTCAAACGTAAAACATCCACAATAAAATCATGTACAACGTTACATGCATTTTCCAGTTACCCGGCGAAATAAGCAATGTCAGTGCCTGGGACAGTTTTAAACGACGTCTCATTTCAGTTTAATTCAGACGAAGTATTATTACAGTGCAACCCGCAACTTAACTGCCCGAAATTCGATTTATCGTTGCGGCATTACTTTCCTTAATCAAAGTCCTCATAAAATATACTTTTACGAAGTTGCCTTCGTTTTACGAGCACGTCTGACTCAACAGGCGCTCGAACGCTGCCTGTAGCGAGCGAAGTTGAGCGAAGCACACTCGAGCGAAGGGAAACGCTTCGCCCCTGATTTAACATTTTCAATTTTTTTTTAGGTTTTTTATTGCGCTCGCAATTCGGCTACTTTACTAGTAGTTTTTCCGGTTGGCCTGCATTTGACTGCGTTCAGGCCGCTGTGAGGCGTACGTTTTAATGGGCTTTAGTAGTCGCGGGGAAGACAGAGCACCTGTGTTTTGCCTGCTAACTGGTGCACAACTGGACTTGTACATGTGCTTTTTACAATTGAATAAAATATTAAAAGTTACAATATAATGGAACAATGACAAAAGAGATACACGATGACAATGTTTTTAGGTACAGGTGCCAAGCGAGTCAAGGTATTCTATCTTTCATTTATTTTTTATTATTTACTAAGATATTTGAAATTCGGTAATCTTTACATTGCCTGTAAATAACTTAATTTGATTTTATAAAAATACAAAATTATAAAGTTAAATTTTATAATTGACAAAAATATATTTATTTTATATTAATTACAATTATAACTTAAAAGTAATAATTTATTTATCCTGTTAACATTCAACAATAACATTCAACAATAAGTTTTTTAACTACTGTCCCGACAATTCAATGATTATTGGCAAAGTTAAACAAATTAATCAACCAAACATTAGCTTCGTAAATGTATAACGAGGCTGTTCACTTTTAAGCAAATTTCAATAAACATATACCAAATGTTGTTTAACAACATATAATAGGTATTTATATGAACGCTCTCAATAGATACAAAGTTCAAAATAGGATGGCTTGTTAAAACAGCAGTTGAACTGTAACGACCCTTTCATCTCCACACACGGCGTGATAACACAAAACAATCTAGTTTCTGCTTTGTTCTCCCTCACATATTCATTATTATACCACATATATAATTGTTTCACTACATACATATAGGGTAAATAGTTCGCAGGAATCTTTAGTCTAAGTGAAGAAAATTTTCTTGATAATTTTCTTGAGTCTTTTTTATCAATAAATGTTTTTATTATAAAATTATTATTTTCCTACGACCCTGTTAAGGTTGTATACAAGACTAATAAATACACTTCTTAAGTCGTATATATCATCATACAATTCTTAAACTGATATTTCGTGACTGACTGTCTCGTTGGTCGTGTTGGTTGTAAGTGCGACTACCGATCGGCAGGTCCTAGGTTCAATTCCCGGGTCGTACACTACTAAAATTTTCTAATATAGATTTTCTAGTAATTGCTCGGAGTCTGGATATGTGCCCGATGCATAGCAATAGACTCACCACGTATTCCATAGTGGGACGTAAACATAACTGGTGAAACATAGAAATGTTCTACATTCCTCTGCCTACCTCTTCGGGGATTACTGGCGTCATGTTACATTTACGATATTTCGTTAGTACGCTAGTACGTGCTATGACAAATCAAAGCACTTCTGCGTTAGTCATGTGTGGTTAAAGTGAACTGTCTTATATTCATTATCATCATCGCAATATGATAGCGGAGTCGTCTGAAGATATTTCTTTAATGCAGCATTCAACTTTAGCTTTTTTTTATAAGTATATGGCGACATACTTAACCATTTTCTTGTACAATGTTAATAGAGAAAAATAAGAATAGAAATTGGACATAAGAAATAAGAATATAAATTAGATCCCGTGGCGAGATACAAGGTGTCGTAAGAGGTAACTAAACCCGACGCTGGCAGACAGCGGTATGGCGCGGTCTGCCGAAGCATAGCTGAATGCACTAGCCGCCTGTAGCGGCATAGGTGGTAACGAGAGACTGTACTCTGTGATCCCCAACCCGCATGCCCAGCCTATGTCCAGCAGTGGTCTGCAATAGGCTGATGACGACGACTAGATATAAGGTCTCTAAGTATAGAAATTATAACACTAAATACTACTGTACGCCTTCAAACAGTAGCTTAAATAATAATTGTATAACAATAATAATCTTCAAGACATGATCATAAGAGTCACTTCCGACTATTTATATAGATGATACTAAACACAAAAACATAATAGCCTAGATATTAATTTCAAAGCTCGTTTTCATACATTTGGCAGTGGTAGCAACACGTCAAAACCGAGGAGTGATATTGACAAGCGAAGTATACGAGTAACAGCAAATCAGCAGAACCAATCACAGCGGCGACGTACTCGTATGAAATGTCGAAATTGTAATAACTTCCTGAACTCAAACATCCTGTCAGCGGCTGTCAGTGTTGTGAGGCGCTCAAAGTGTTTACGAGTGGAAGGGTCTAATTTTGAACGGAATTGTCGGATTCGTATAGTGAAATTCGCTTATGTTTGATCCCTTGTGTTTCAATTTATACTGCCCCATTTGAGTGGCCTGTTGGCATCGCGGTTAGATTTCTGATCCGGATATCGTAGGTTAAATAAATCGTCCGAAGAAGTGCGAAGCCTCCTGGTACGTTAATCTTTAATGTTTAAAGAAGAACTATGTTAAATATATTTGTGGTCAATACTGTGTTTGTCGAAATAGTTATTTCATTATTTATTCTCTTTATTGTTTTATCGCATACTTTGAACAAATAATATTTAAAAGAGATCATTTCTAAATTATCGTGTCGCCTATATGTACTGTAACATTACATACAATAAAAATTGTAAACAAAATACTAGCTACTAAGAAAATTTAGATCTTTCTATTTCAAAAACGTAATATGACGCCTATAATCCTCGAAGAGGTATGCCGAAGAGTGTAGTACACCCCCACGTTGCACCAGTTACGTTAACGTCCCATAATATATAGAATATGTGTGGAGTCTATTTCCATACATCAGGCACATGTCCAAACTCGGACTCACTATCCAATAGTGCCAGACGTGAGATCGGAACCTAGGACCTCTAGTCGGCAGTCGCGATTGCAACCAAATCGACCAACGACGCAATCAATCCAGTTCTGTAACCGTATTACGTTACTGAACGAGTCCAACCGCATGCGAAACAGAATACACAGAAACACACGGTATATTGTACATTTACAATTTAATTCAACAGCACAGTGGCATCCATTCTGTACCAATCACAATAGTTTCAATCGGAATTCCGAAACATTGGAACGCAAACTTCCTGACAGCTCTATCGGAATGTGCAAACGGCGGGGATAATCCCTTCTGTTCCCGGATATGGGGAATATTACTGGCATTAAAACGGTGACTGAGTTAATTGTAGCAAACAACATGTTGTGTGTCGACTTACAGTATGCGCGCTGTTGTAGGAACCGAATTGAAATGAAGCGTAATCACGGAACACTTTGTATCACCAATGATATTCTCGGAGTTTATTAAAATGTATAATAAAGGCTGCTATTGTAATTTAAAAAAAAAGTAACATCACGCCTAAAACCGCAAAGAGGTAGCCAAAGGAGTGTAGCGCATTAGCACGTTTCACCAGTTACGTTCACGTCCTATTATGGAATAGGTGATGAAACTGTTGCCATACACCGGCTCATATTCAGACTCCGAGCCACCACTAGAAAGTCTAGGAACAATCCAAAAGTGTCCGAACCGAGATTTGAACCCAAGAGCTCTCAATCGGCAGTTGCGCTTGCAACTAACACGTCCAACTAAACAGTCCAAATATATTCTAATTCATATTCTAATAACACTAAACGTAACCTCCGGCCCTTTTACACCCTAAAAGAAAACTCTTCTCATACTGATAAAAGACCCGTGTCTCGTAGAGTAACAAGTAGGTTGATGATGACATCGACAGTTCTGACTAAAACAACATGTAGACCTAAATTTTGACTGACTCTTTGGCACGCTGACTATTATTCACTAAAAGCTGACCAAGATTAAAAGCTATTCATACGACCGTGTACGGAATACGTAAGTGCTGGACCTACAGGAAGAACACGCTACTCACGATTCTCATTACTTACGGATACAACGCGTCCTACAGAAATCCTAGCTAACGAGATTTTAGGGTCCCGATAACCTAATTATAACAAATCATTCTCGGATCAACTGAATTGTTATAAGTACAAATGTTCTACATGTCACGTCTGAGTTTCCCCAAAGCGTTGACAGAATATAGTCATTTTCCACATCCCTGGAATAGGCGGCTGAGCCTACTGCCTAAAACCAGCATGACCCCAGACACCGAGCTATTAACAGGGAATTTAAGTCCAATATCACTTTTCTCGATTAAGGGATTAAACCTAAGACCGCATGTTCACCAACCGCGATTGAAACTACTAGGTCAACGAAGCAGTCTAGTACGTACGTTGGGTTCTAATCTATTTAAAACCCCGATAACATCACACACACATATCATCAGCATGCCACTGCTAGACATAGTTTTCTCCTCAAGGTTTTTGTCCAAATACCCATGCCGGACAAGCGCTAGAATATCTAAGTTGGAAAACTCCAATAGTACCATGAACCCTTAATCAGAACCAAGACCTCTCGATGAGCAGTCATCCTGCATCCACTAAACCAGCGAGGCAGTCAATAACATAATTAGAATAAATCATGCTCCAATCAACTGGATTGTTATAAGTACAAATTTCCTATAGAACAATATCGCCGCTCTAATAAATCTGTCACTCTCAATCAAGAAAGCCGTATATATAGCTATGGTTTGGGCAGCGAGTTGCCCAACCGAAACATTCTGTCCATTCGTCATTGATTTTGCGTCAATTAATAGCTGGAAAAACTTAATTCTGAGCCCGTCGAATAACAATTTTATACTTTTTACATACGAGTAAATAAAATACCAATGCAATTTTAATAACTATTTAATGTCAGTAGAAGATTGTTTTAAATTATATGTACGTGTGATTAAAGAGCTGTAGTTTCTTAAAATAGCTTTGGGTTTTCAACCCTGGAAGTTTTGCTTTGGGATCTCTCTTGCTTTCCGAAATTATGATTTTTAATTCAATATCACTGTCGGTAATATATTGGAACATGCTACGAGAAAAATCAAGCAAGTTTCCTTCGTATTTTCCAGAATGTCCTCTAAGGCGTGCGACGTCTGCCACATTATCAAAGTGGCAGATTATGACCTTAACATCCTCAGAAGATATCATGTCACTAGGTAACTATTAATAATAACAAACCCTATATGAACAAGTGATACACATACCACTCTATATAGAACTACTCAATAAGAATTTCCACGTTTATTAACGACTCTTATCTGCTATGTTTCTATTTAACGTACTTCTTTTGTACTTGTACTATTTATTGTAGGTTTTTGTATAGAAAAGATCTAAGTTAGTGATAAAACATACGATAAAAAAAATTCAGTTCTAGGTCAATTTAATCCCGGAGATGCCTCTTGATATGGTTCAAATATCATTCTGACTTGTGTATTCCGGGCGCGTGACTTTTTAACCTTACCTGAATACTGCTAGTTCCTATACAACTTGTCTAGCTTTTGTTACCTTTTTCGTCAGCATCCGGAATATTTACGTTTTCTAATACGAGTACATAAAACTTTTGGGTAAATATTGTCAATATTGAATGGAATTGTTATAACCACATAGTAGGATTCACACATTTTTATTATTGAATTATTATGTATTAAGCATAAATGTTCTTAAGATAATAACATAATATTTTTAAATATACGTTTGTTCCGACCATTTTTATAATTTCTTGACCATAATGTTACCTAATATAACGTAACATCATGCCTGTAATTCCCGTAGGGTTAAAGAGAGGAGGTTAGTACGCTCCAATTATTCACCAGTTAGGTTTATGTATCACTATGGTATTGGGGGTAGAACCTGTTGCCTTATACCGTTCACAAATCCTACATATTTGAGTCACTACTACGAATTTTAACTAGAAAATCCAAATTAGATTAAAAATTGGAAATATCCAATAGTACCCAAATCGGAATTCAAACCCAAGATCTCTCGATCGATAGTCGCACTTGCCACTACTGTACCAACGAAGCAATAATGTTATATATAAATATATTTCTGCGTTGTTGTTATCTTAGAAAAACAAAAATATTCGGTAATTTTATATTTACAGAATGTTTTAAAACGCTAACACACATATGCTCTTAATCGTCAAGTGAAAAAGATGATATAAACAAATGCAAAATATTCAATTAAATAGGACTGAATGTGCATGATCGCTGACTGCCTGAGCCATCTTGAACAGTTCAAACATTCTTCACGTGTGTGAATCACAGTACAATTCCAACTTAAATGCTTCACTTAAATATCCCACAATATCTTTTGACATCAATCTGTTTTCACATGAGATGGCACTGCTGTATCATCACCGACACTAATATTACGCTATTATGTCAAGGACTCCGGAAAACATTCTCGTGTAGCGCACACCCTTGTTTGATTCACAATTGGATTCTTTCTTTATTCTGTTTATTCATTTGTTTCATCTTTTATTGCACGCCTCTTAGACAAGTATCATGTTGATTTACGGACTGTTTGCGTTATATTTTATGTCTTATGAACACCAAACTTTAATAGTCGCTGATGAGATCAGATCAATTGGATGCGAACTGTGCCGAACAAGATTACATCCTGGCTGCTTCATTCGATGTTAATAATACAGATTGATATTTGCATAGAAATAGCGTTCTTTTAGGAACAAATCATCGAAGTCTATTTGTCGAGCTTATAGATCGGTTTGGCGAAACGCTTAATTTTTTATTAATGACCAGCATAGAACTGGTACATTATACTCAAGAATAGAACAATAAAAAGGATGATGATTATCTTCCGGACACACATCCATAGGATAAGGATGTATGTACATTGTATTCTCGAATAATTGCAATTTAGTTTTACATTTCAATATTATGAATATTCGCGGATAAAGATAAATACCATCAAAAGTCACAAGGTAAAAGTAACTAGATATATTAAAAGCGTGGGCAACGGAAGTGCACTATAATCCCGTTGTGAATATTTAACAAAATGGGAGGAATAAAAAAAAAACTTTTGATGATTCTATCACATGGCACATAATTTTAATCAAACATTTACCGTGTTGGTGATTAATCCAACGATATTTAATTTATTAAAGCCTTCCAATCAGTATCCGATTAATTATCGTGGGAATGCCGCTAATCTATTAATAATTTATACGATTTTTGGTCATTACCGTGAAATGATATATTTGTGACAAATCGCATAACCTCCAATTATTTATTCATCTCTTTTCATTGCTATTTAGTTATAGACTATTAATTAATCAAAGCCAGATTTAACACTATCTTTATATTGTACTGCATTAATTTATAATTTCCGAGATAGAACACTTGGTCCAATATTCTCTTGTCAATATTATCAATATCCAATACTTGTCAACTATTCTGCCTCATTTAATGGCTCGCCTTGTTGTGTACAAGTTTGAAATGTATTATATTAACTTTTTCTAGAAGCGCATGATATCAAACAAGTCTTGATATCAAACAAACAACAAACTTGATAACAAATGATGATATTATACAAGATGATCTTGACGTAATAGATCGTACAAAGTGGCAATTCCAAATTATAAGACAGGATAATTAAGTACGAAGATGCAATATACGATGAATACTTTTACAAAAGTTGTGTATGTAACCATTCAACTACAACACGATGAATAAGAAAATAACTCAGGGAATGTTAAGAAGGATTTATCCGAAGACTTCCGAAAATCACTGACATTGAATCTCGCTCCGTGGTGACTCAAACAGAAACAAGACAGTGACGGAATATTCCAAACGAGAAAAGTATGCCAGGAAAGTCTGCGACGTCAATCTCTCAGGCATCTGCTATATTGGATGTGGGTAACGTGGAATGGAAATAACTTGAATACGAACTCCGGTGTTTGTTACATTTCCAAAAATTTAAGATCAAAGTTTCATATTCTGCTATCCGCACAGTCCTGGTAGGTTTTTATGTAAGAACAAATATTTTCAAACAAATTTAATTTCTGACATTAAGAAGTACATGATAAAATTTCATAATAAACATAAAAATACCCATGTAAACGATGCATACGGTATTGAGATCTGAAACATCTGGTTGGAATCACTTGCGCTAGCTCACGAAACTGAAACATACCTAGTCTAAACAGTTAAAAAAACTTCAGTTTTCCTATACCTACTTAATTTCGCTTTCATACATATATACCGAAACCGAAATATGTAGATACCTCTATGATTGAGAATTACATCTTGTAACTGTAAAGATGAACGATCATCAAATAATACGCAAAAAAAAAGTATTCATACTAAGTACATACTAAGAGAGTGAGTAAGGAGTGTACATACTAAGAGAGTGAGTAAAGAGTGTACATACTAAGAGAGTGAGTAAGGAGTGTACATACTAAGAGAGTGAGTAAGGAGTGTACATACTAAGAGAGTGAGAAAATTTTCCACTAAGTGCTCTCCAAAAATCCTTCATCGTCTTAGCAATTATCCTCAAAAATAGTAACAAATACGCGGCAACATTTCACTTCTCATTTAACGTAACAGGTGAATGACACCCGGCAGATCATATTAAAAAAAGCTTTCAAAGCGTCCTTATTAGGCTCCGTTTGTGGAGGATCAAATTAAAGCGACAGTCTCAGTGGCCGCCCCCGATATGACAGCTCTTATTAATGACTTTTTTCGCAAAATCAAAGTGAGCCAATTTCGAAGGAAAGCCCTCCGCGGAACGGCTTAAACGTAACATAATTAAATGAATACGCTAAGGAAAATAGGCCGAGTTTCATTTCTCCTTTATATTGACATAGATGATTGGCAACAAACGAGTCATAAATTAAAAATTGAAACCGATGTTTTTTGTCGCTAGATATTAAGAGATATTTCAGTATCCTTAAAAATTCTTGTTACGGAATTCAGTCATAACAAATACTGTGCTAATTACACATCAATTAATATTATTTTTTTCTTTCAATCAATGAATACGTGGAGCGGTTTCTGCGGAGACAAAATCATGAAATCATGTGATACTTGATAACGTAAGCGAATAATCACTATGCATAGTAATATCACTGGTTAAAAACTAAAAAAAGTAACATTTAGATTAGCGGCATCCTATTATCCCCGAAGAGGTAGGCAGAGGTGTGTAGTACACTCCCACGTATCACAATTACGTTTTACGTCCCACTATGGAATAGGTAGTGAGCCTATTGCCATGCACCGGAGACAAATCCAGACTCCGAGCCATTACTAGAAAATCTAAATTAGGAACATTCCATAGTGTCCGACCCGGGAATCTAACCCAGGACCTCCTGATCGTCAGTCGCGCTTGCAACCAACACGACCAACGAGGCAGTTAAAACAACGAGGCAGTTAGAAAATAAAATTAAAACAAACAAGTATTGTTGTAACTGAAGCAATAATGAAAAATAACCTGTTTATCCTCTGAAACATATTATCGCGTGCGTTTCATTAAGCGTATAATGAATGAAATTAAAAATTCATTGCACAGTATTTACTGCACACGAGAAACAACAACATGAAATAAGTTAATTTGCATTCGATAATTACCGTGTAATGCATCCAGCGAAGTGTGGATGGTAATTAATTTTTATTTTAAATACGTCAAAGCTCAAATTTCCTCAATAAAGGTTAATGCATACGAATTTCAACATATTATTTTATAGATTTGTTGGCGTTCAATATTCAACTATTTAATAAATATATCTGTATGTTCATAAACTCAACTTGTAAGATGGTGACGATAGAGGGCGTGTGGCGCCACTCGAACGCTTACCTTAGGTACTTGCGACAGAACGTCTGTTCTGTTATTGTTTTTCTGTTATGTGTTAAAAACTATTCTGTGTGTGTATGTGTGTTATTTATTTGGACCCTAAAACACGACACCGCAACCGTTATAAGAAGTAACAATTAACCTTAAGACGTACTACGTATGAAGAGGATTTGAACCCGTTACTCTGTAGTGAGAGGCTGATTTTCAAACCATTTGGCGATCACTGCTATCGCCAGCATTTATAAGCCATGAAATAAAAATAAAATTATATTTTTGTTCCCTCAATATAACCCACCCAAAACTCACTTAATGACTAACGCATATACAGTACCTAATGATTATTCTGTATATTATGTCACTTACATACATTGAGGGCATGCCGAAGTGATGATAAAAGTTTTAATTTCGAAATTAGAATTTCACATTAATGCAATTCACAGCCGCGGTCACTCTGGGGGGCGCGCTTTTAGAATTCAACTCAACGTCAATTCCACGTTCGTTGCTCGTTAGTATTGAAACAAGTGTTTAGTGAACACATTGGAGAGGGCCTCGTTATTTTGTTTTTCCTTTGAAACCGCTACAATTACGGCACTAATTAAAACTTGTTCAGAAGTTCCCTAGGCGGCGTGTTGTCGATTCGATGCGATGAATGTGTGGCAGGGGAATGTATGGAATTGAAAGCTGCGAAATTTAAACGCGGATATGAAAGGTTTCGTTCGGAATACTCGCCGATTGATTGTTAACGGTATGTTGGTATTAAAAATGAGGGTGAAATATAAAACGTTGAATATAAAACGGACGAAAAATATTTAATATACCTATAAAACATTTTGTTTTCGAGCATTCGGTTAAGATTTACTTGGACAACTATAAAAAATACGCATAGACGATCTGTCTCATTAGTTATATTGGTTGGAAGCGCAACTGTAGATCGAGAGGTTAAAATCCCAGGTCGGATGCTATTGTATTTCTCTAACTTAGATTTTCTACTCGTCGCTTGGACTCTCGATGTGTGCCCGGTGTTTGGCAATAGGCTCGCCGCCTATTCTATAGTGGAACGTAAACGTAACTGTTGAAACATGAGACTGCACTACATTACTCTGCCTACATCTTCGGGAATTACAGGCGTGATGTTACAAAACTGGATTAGAATTCCACCAGATACGATTTAAATCAAACACGTCTATAATAAAGTAGGTAATTGAATTTAAATTTTGCGTTTATATTTTACGTAACAAAATTACATTCGGTTCACATACAGAAATTATAAAATGTGTTACTGGTCACAAAGTGTCCATTGTACGTCATTTAATATTCCATTATACTCTTGAAGTAGTTTTTGAGGTCGCCCTATTCTGACAAAATTTTATAGTGTTCAAATTGAATTTAGCACTTACTGTGTGCGAGGTCTTTAAGCGTAATCATATTCAATTATAACTGAATGTAATATAATTGAATCTATAAAACTATTTTCAACATCAGTGTGTACTATGTCGCCCTTCGAACATTCTAGCAATTTACAACAAAACTAAGCTCTCAGCTGCTAGTGTGTACTAGCGTTTAAACCCATTCATCTGTGCATAATAACTCATAATTAATTAGTATAGAAAATGTTGATGTTAATATTCATTTCAGCCGTCCGAAGCTCTATACTTGTACATTTGTATATAGGTACATGTATGAATGTATGTATTTATACGACTTGTTAATTGCGAAATCTTGAGAACAACTTATGTAGGTATGTCATAACTTATATGCTTCTACAGATTTGCACGTTTCCACTGATATGTAGTCAGTCCTTTTACCAAAGCATCTCCACAATCATTAATAATAATAATTATAATTATTATTATACGTATCTCAAATTACATACACAATACAGACGA
>DWDU01002962.1:0-12107 GCA_018245575.1 Jemadia suekentonmiller
CACACACACACACACACACACACACACACACACACACACACACACACACACACACACACACACACACACACATACATACATATACAGTACATATTGGTGACTGTACAGTTACTATTTGGTGTTGGTCTAAGTAGCTAATTCCGATAAACAATTTTAATGTGACTTCAATTGGGTTGGAATGTTACCTTACCGATCTTGAGTGCATTGCATGTTCATTTTATCAAAGGAAACGTTCAAAATAATCATTGAAGACCGAAACATTAATCTTTTAATGATTTTTGAAGTTGCGAAGAAAATGAAAGAGACACCCAAATATTCTACAAGATATTAAATTTTAATTAATTAAACACCAAAATTGTAATTGAGATGCGATATTCTGAACTTATTGATTCAAAAAATACGAAAATTCATCTGCTAGCCCATTAAAAGCATGTTATAACGTCTGTGGATGTATCAAACAACTTTACACTTGTAAATATCAATATCAGAAACCATTGATATGACATGACTACTAACTTGGCGAGGTCGCGCGTCTTTCTCTCGGGCTGACCGCACATTGGACGTGTTTTCGTAGGAGTTTGAGTCGTACGAACACACACGGATACGAACGATCTGTCGCGACTCTTCTAGTACCTACTGTGGATAATAACTTGCACGAAACGCTCCGATGTCCGTAATGTATCCCACTCATTCCAATTCTTTATATGCTCGTACGTTAAATTATAGTATGGATATATTGAATCTGTTATTAATTTGGTGTACGTACAGGAATGTTTATGAAATCGCAGCGTTTCGGGCCGCCGAAGTATTCGGATCGACGGAAATTACGTTACGGTAATGTTTCCCACTCGTGGTCAAATTCAAATTGCATTTAATCAAAATTCGTTTAATAGAACACTTTTTGTACGTTATAATGAAACTACCACCGCTTCGGAAAATGCCTCGCTACGAAGAAGCGGCGAAAGAAAATCCAGTTCGATATTTTCGATTCGATTCGATATCTCAAAATTCACATTCGACACTCGCGTTGGCGCTGCAAAACGTAAGCACAGTCCGTTCTCATCGTACGTGCGATTAATATTTGTATCCAGTGTGGGGCAAGCCTCGGACTAACACTCTGTTATCACGCATGGGTTTAATTCAATAACCTCTACAGATTTCTGTTATATTTTAAGCGAATTTTCACGGACAATAGGGAATACTCAATATATTAACGGTTTTGGATAGTTTTAAAATTAGTTTATTTACATTAGACGCATTATGAGTTTGTTAAAAAATATTCCTTCAAATATAATAACTAATAATAAACAGTATGAAATAAGATATTCAATCAGTTTTGAATATCTCGTCATGCAACTAACTGTATTTACTATAATATATTTTAAGTAAAGATTTGTAATAGACGATTATGTTCTTTTCCCTTCGCACAGGATACCAGCGTAAGTTGCATGACATGAAGGGCTTTTTTAACTTTTTTTCATAGTCTCCAGAGCCCTATAAAATATGCATGGTCAAAAAACAGCCTTAGACTATAAAATATAACAATATATATGAAAGGAAATAATATATTATTATAATATTGTAAGTATGTTGCATAAAACAGTGTTAATGTATAAGTATCTATCATTCAATAAGAAAAGATATACTGTAAATATACCTTTTATTTTCCACATACTCCCGCTGATTGTACAATATTTTATGAAATACACAGAATATTTGGTGCACAATATTCATTAATACACTGTGATTTTATAATTAACGAATTGGTGTTGGTCACGAAGGCTTTACACATAGCGAGAATGAGGCGAACTTATAAAAAAAAGTATTCGATTCAAACAATTAACTCCCATGAATCGATTCATATCGATGCCCAACTCGATTATCTTACGATTACCGATTCTGCATATCATAAATTTTTTTAATCGTCTCTGATTAAAATATTATTTCTTATCGCTGGTGTAAACCAAAATTTTGATAAACTAATAATTATATTAGTATTATTTGATAAATGGGCGCAAAAGACGCCATGTTTAATGTTAAATGACAAAATAGACATTGAACTCTAATTTCGTTCTCCTTCTCGATGTGACGTGTTATATACATTTATATAGTTTTCAATACGGCAAAGAGTGGTTGGTATACATTAAGTTTATAGCAGGAGGTATGTATGTACATGTAACATTTAACAAGGTATTTTGTTCGCTCAATCAACATACTTATATACACAAACTCATTTGATGGACGCATTATTCCCTTATGCTGTGTCAAATATAGTCAAACTTTTCAAAGCATCTTGTTCAATCGAAAGCTATTGTTAATATTATGTAGTATTCAATATGCAACGATGAATAACTAATTAAATACTATCGCGCCCATCAAAGGTCTATTGTAATACACAAAAGCTTAAAATTGGTTCTGGTACATTTCTCTCATTTTATTTATATATATACACATGCATATATATATAGATCTTGATATATTATCTAATAATTTTTATTATTTTTCGGTAGCATAGCATTACTAGCATGATTCTATCAACGTTATCCGAACCTTTGGCTTTCTGTGTTGTTCGAAATGTATGTAATTCTGTTTTTCGTTTTGTAATTATCCTTTTAGGTGTGTGATAGTATAAATTGAATGGAAAATGTGACCAGGGCCGAAAGAGATCTCGCATTGGAACACGAAAATCGACACAGAGCACGAAGCACTTGGCATGGACGACTGGATAATCCGTAATAACACGTTTCTGACGCTTTAACGCTTCCTAAAGAACTCCCATCATTTGTACTTTCTGTTTGATGTTTCATTTGTTTTATTTCTCTTACTACTACTAAATCACCACGTTAAATTATATTAATTTACATTTCATTGATAACATACTGTAAAATATGACATTAATTCTACATACCTATATTACAAATTTGCTGACTTTCCAGCTGGCCTCGTCATACTAGACCACATTAATGCTGTGACAACTCAGATAATATCGAGAGCAGTACCAGCTATATCAGAAACTATGTATCTGATCAGTATACAGACATATCCTATTTTTCTATCAATTTGCTCCTTCTAAATAAATAACGAGTAAAAAAGTAGCAAAGCGAATAATTTTATCATTTATTTTTCCACCTTATCCTTGGTTGCAAAAGTAAAAGCGATCGTGCCAAATGCAAGGCCGAGGTTCGCTCTCCATAAGGATAGCAGTCGAGCGCGAGCCTGTCGGTGAACGAATTAAAAAAAAACAAAAGATGTATAAAGGCACGGTCGCGTAGGCTTGTTCTGTTTGTGTTGTGTGTGTGCTGACGCGGGCCGTGCGCCAGGGCGGCGCTGGCGCTGGCGCCGCGCGCGCGCCCGCCGCCGCGGATCTCTTTCGGCCCTTGGCACTGACGCGCCGCGCCCTCGCGCCGCCGGCCCCGCAGCAAGGACCGACCTCATTCAGCTTATTCCGTTGCGAACATGTACGTGTCACGATAGTCGACTGCAGCGCCTCATACTTCCCCAGTATACAGTATACGCTTGGTTAATACCGTCACTTACTATAACATTGTAACTCGTCTAGTATTTTACTAAGCTGCGAAAATATTTTTTCTGTGAAGCTTGAACCTCGTAAGAGTACGTGTAGTCATCGAGCATAAAAAAGATCTGCTTCATTTTCATGCCCTCAGAATGTCTGTACGCGATATTTCAAACAAGGCCAAACGGTATTTTTGTCCGTGATTAATACACAACATCCAAACAAAAAAAAAAATACTTTCATTAGAAGTCACATATCGAATAAAACGGTTGGTTGACCTGATTAAGTAACTTTCAGCAGATGTCGCTAGTCGTAAACAGAGTCACCTGAGTGACGCGGACCGTAACAATTTCGATTATTTTCTCAGAGGACGCTGTTAACCGAAATACAACATTTTTTTTTTTTTCTGAACACGTCATGATTAATGGTTTATATAATAAGTTATGTTATATAAGCGGTGTTCCATACTACAAATACGGCCACTGTTACATGTGGGGTTACAAGTTTACACGACCTGTACGAAACTTATGAGAGTTTTGCTTCCCGGAGGTGAGCTTTGGTGGTTGTCTTTATAAATGGGCGTGTTGGTAAAAGTAAAATATTATAGTTAAAATTCATTAGACGGTACTTTCAATAAGGTTCATAAAAAAAAAATTAAAACACCCATTCGCTTATAGAGATGACTGCGATGAATAACACATGAAATTCTCATGAACCTAGCATTCAGTGGCCTCTTTGTTGGTCTCTAAAACGATTTTCAAACTATGTTCTTTTTTGTATTTCACAAGTTGCATTCTTATTAAGCCAAAGTAATATCAATAGTAAAGTACATAGTCATAGGCTTCATGAAAACTCACACATAATTATTTAATGCAAGAAAACACAGAATATAGAAAAGATTACGTTTTTTATTCGCACTATTTATATAAAAAATATATGCTTAGTATGATAAGTAATATATGCTTAAATTTTTACTTAATTTTTATGTGTACAATTATACAATATAATTTATATATATTTATAAAGTATTATCTCTTGATATATGTTGTATATTGTCGGTTCCACAGTTTTCGCAAGCTCTTTGCGGAGTCTGATATCACCGTGGGCGCATTCCCCCGGCGCTCGCTATCTTCGCTCGCCAGCAAGATGTCCGCGCCCGGTGGCGCCACCTCCGCTCCCGCGTAGGCACTCCGACCCGACCTCCACCAACAACACCAGCCCGCAGAAGAAGTTCAGGCGATACTCGGACATAAGGAACCCCAAGCCGGAAATAGACCTGAGGCAGGAACTGATCAACCTCAACCTCAACAATAGAGAAGTGAACAGGTGGCTAGGCAGCAAGTTCGATGAGAAGGACGAGGACGAGCAGTCTGTTTCCACCGAGGAGGAAGTCGACTTTAGATTCAACCACGACATACCGTTGCAAAGGTCCATATCGCTCGACCGAGGAATAGAAATATTCAATTATTTGCAAACCCTAAGTTCTAGCGAATCGGAAAGTGACACCGCTTCGTCCTGGACCATGCATTCTGAAGAACGGCAAAACAGATTGATAGAAATGCAAAGGAGTTTCGAGGATATCCCCGCTTCTCCATATAAAGTGAAAAGCAGGCGTGCATCTTTGGCAGTACATAATGAAACGTATGGGCAAAGTTTGGCTTTGTTCGTTCTTAAAGAAAGTTATAAGGGCATGGATGATATGAACGATGGTAATGCTGCACCTCAGATAAAGAAACTGCAAAAAACCTTTTCATTCAAAACATTCGATGATATCAGAGAATCTGCTAAAAACTCCACTGAGGATATAAGAGAGTTTGGGGATGCTAATGAACTTAAACTTGATATAAAAATGGCAACAGTCAGAAACTACTCGTCAGCTGATAATATCGACTGTGGATCCCCGTCGCCCACAGTAGACAAGTTATCGAATACATTTATATTTACAGATTACGACGATGTTAAGGATTCTGCTAATACTTCCTTGGATAATTTAGATGAAATCGGAGTTGCTGGTGGGTTGACTATGCCAGTGCACAAAAGGTTCACTAGAAAAGTCAGAGAAAATACGTACAGAGGTATTGTGTCATCCTCGATGAGGAAGCTGCCGTCGTTTACGTTTAAAAGTAACGATGACATTAGAGAGTCTGATAGAAGTTCGGTTGAAAATATAGTAGAAATGGCGGAGCCCAATAAATCTACGCCTAAAATTAGAGTGCCAATGATAAAAACCATATCTTTTGAAAACGAAAAAGACAAGCCTGAAGAGAAAAAAGAAGAAACCAAGGGTCCACGTCAAAGGAGAGTCGGCGTAGTCGCCTTTCCGCCTCTTCAAAATTTCTTAGAAGTCAAAGAGGAAAGTAGCAAGAAACCGGATCTAAGAAAGGAAATTCTCATAAAGCAAAACTTGTCACATGTTAAGAGCTGTGAAGAAATAGGCACATATAATAAAAGCAAAGTGCCTCGTTCCGGTTCCGCTGAGAACGTACGGGACTCGACACCGTCGAGCTCGGGCGTTATGAGGAGAGTTAAAGATCAAAGTAGCAGCAACGTTTCAAGCAACATGCGGAAGTTGAAAAAGAACTTCGCTATGCTAAATTTCACGGAAACTAAAGAACAGGTGTTGCCCGCTATCGTTGTTTCCGACGCTGATCGCCCGATAGTAGAAAGTGTTGTCGTTAGAGACGACAATGTTACTACCAGTGACGTAGTAGAAATAAGTAGAACATGCGACTGTCGTATCTGTAGCGAGGACGACGTCGATGATAAAAAAATGTCTTTCTTGCGTAGGAATTTGAAATCTTTGTTTGTCAAAATTATCTCGTGCAGAGATTATGGCAGAAAGTTGACTTACTGGGATGATAATAATAATTTGGATGAGAATGAAATGTACAATTGCGTGATGCATCTTTTAAAGCTGATGCTCGGTCTTTGGTTGAGGCATCTGGATCATAATTGATAAGTTTCTGTGGTCACTTTAAAACGTGAATGTTTACTAAGCGTCTCTTCATGCCATATTCACCGTTGGAAAATATTATATTCCCTATAAAATGTACGCCACTGTCTTGAATTTCTTAGTTTCGATTAGTGTTGAAATCCAATTTGGGTCTCTATGGTCACGATTTCGATATGCCGATCGACGGTCGCCTAGTACGCGTCGATGCTGATTGTTTTGTTTATTGATACTTTTAATAATTTATTATTTTTACATAGTATTGACATTAAACACTTGATACACATTAATATTTATTTACTTTTGAATAGCTAACCACATTTACGTAGGAATATTCGTTTCTCGTCGCAATAATGATATGTACATATTTACCTGTGGGAGACACTCGATAGTTTATTAGTACGTAGACAATGACTGACAGGAAATTATCCGGCTGTGTTTGTCGATTTTGACGTACGTACTGTTGAAGCGAAAGTGGCAGTCTACTAGTGTTTATTAAATTAATTTCTGTGTGGATTAAAATTGTCATTACAATTAGAAACACCCATTTGTTTGACACAATCCGCATGTTATTTAAATGTCTTCCGAATTTAGTTTTCTGCCCGTATTTTATCGAAGCACTTACAATTTAATAAAACGCTGTCGTATGAATGGTCGCTATTTATTAAGAAACCTTGAGGTCGTTTGTTGAAGGATTGATAGTTATGAAAAACAGCGAGAATTGCACAACGTCATGTTTACTGATTCGACGTAACCGTTTACATAGTTTTAGTGGAATATTTTTTGTGATCCGCGAGACCTCCGACTTATGTAAATAGCGATGGATGCTATTGCGATGTCTAACCCAATTTCCTAATATGCCAACGCTCGGGATCGGCATAATGCAATGCGTTCGGAGCACATATATATTCCATTACAATATGTTAATTTATGTATATCACGAATACGGTACCTATTTCAAATAGTTAACAGTTAATTTACACAGAGGTTAATTTTCAGTTCAATAGTAAAATTATGTCAGTAAATTTCCAAATTTACCAACATTGTTAAATACGAACAACTCATGGTCAGTACAGACGAGCGCCATTTTGTTGAACGCTGCCCGCTAAAATTTCGGTCTACAATTTTCTTCATCAATATTCAATATTGATGAAGAATTGGTTGAAACAATGTTATGAATTAATTACTTAAGTAAACTTTATAAAGAATGTTATAAATATTTCGCTTGGCAGTGTCAGAGTGAAAGTGGTAAACATTTTCCTATATCAAAATACATCTTGTTGTGAAATAAAATAAATTTTCGACTGGGCCCCTGTCGCCGGCAAGAAACCGTTCGTATGTACTGACTTTTATAAAGAAACAAAGGTTTAAGAAGATAGTAGAATGTAGCCAATCATAATAAGAGAATACTGGAGTGCAGGAGTTGCTGCATTAATAATTGTTACAATTTCACACCTGCGTCATATTTGTATAATATGCATAATATGTAGTTGTTAATGTCAGTCTTTAATAACCAGAAGTAGGGATTAATTTTACTGTTACTAGTATTTGAACAAAGCAAATTCATACAAACTGAAGCACAATCACATCAGAGCTCGTTTGCATTTTATTTTTAAACGCCAATAAAAGTTATTAATACATACAGAAATAACGCGTTAACTGAAACATCCAAGAAATACATGGAAAGTGTACATTCCGAAACATATTAAACCATACAAACGAGCTATGAGCACCTAAACATTATTATTACACACATTCAGTGAAAATATATAATCAGTCAATTATGTACATTATATACAATGGCTTCAATATGGCCTAAGGTAAGAAAGTGCTTTTAATATACACACATTTATATCATACATTCGCTCATTAGGTAACATTGTTTTTCCACGGCCATATTTATTTAAAGTATTTTAATTAAGTTACCATATATTTCACGATTAAAATTTTTAAAGTTATTTTGGTTTCGTATGTATATTTATCATTCTAATTATGTATATTTATTATTTTTACCGGTTTTAGTACTCGACAATAATATTTTTTTATGTACATTCATCTGTACTGGTAGACGACTGTGACAGTTAGTTGAATGAAAAAAAAACCAAGATGAAACAATGTTTAGTATAGTAGTAAGTCGTAGATATTTTCTCATGATAATGTAAACAGTACCTACCGTTATGCATGGATATAGACTTTGTCATTAATGGAACGAATATTTGACCATCGACAACTAGACGAGTTTGACAGTTCTCATTTATCTCATTGAATTTCTCTATGAATTCTGTTCGAAGGGTAATTGTTGAAGGGTAACTTCGCGTACTGTTACGAGACCGATTTTGAAATGATGTAATTTTTGAACTAGCTTGATTATATAAATTATTAACTATGTAACTACTAACCAGGATATCGTTGCAATGTGTTAGCTTCAAAATCACAAAAAATATATACGCGTATAAGTAACGCCTTTTAAAAACATTTCGTTTTGTCCTGATAGCTTCCTTCGTTCCATAGAAAGCACCGTCCGTTATGGACGCCTGGTCGATGGTTAAAATTTCTCTTGTTAACAATTCATAACGATTCCAATATCCAATAGAATTGAATAGATAAGACGTTGTACGTAATAATATAATCGACGGCACGTTGTCTAATCGAGAAGAAATTAATTGCAACGTTGTAGGTTTAATGCTACGCATAAATATATTGTGTTAAGGTGTGTTTACGGGCTTATTATTTTGCCCGATAGCTTAAGGTATTATCCATTCCGATAGGCTGTTTTTATTTTGTTTTTGGTCGCTGTGTTGCCAGTTGTTCGTGGCGGAATACGGAAGGAAATATTGTTGAAGTATGTATTGTGTGTGATAAACACTCAATAGATCAGATACCCTAAGAATTTGAAACGGAAATCGATAGGTTTTTAATGACATATTGTAGTGTTGTTTTGGTTCAGGTCGCACGAATCGCGTTCGGGTCGCGTGGAGATTGATAAATCTGGTTACTTCGATTTCCGTCTGCTGTGAAGTTTAATAATATATGTATATTTAGATTGTTGATATATGCGTATAATACTGTTTGTATTAATATACTGAGTTTAAATTTTAACGCTATTTGTTATAATGACCGCCTTAGAACCGGCTACAAATTGTAAAATACTCAAATGTTTAAACTCTTTGTATTAGTAGAATCAAGTTCAAATGAAAATTGTGTGTATTCATTGTATTAATAAATACTACTATGGTCTTTTACACGTCGCGTTCGCTCGGTGTCCAGTAAAATAAAGGTGCTTTAAAGCAGGTTGTCCACTATCCTACTATTTGTAAACTTTGGGTAAAATATATTGATTTCTCAGCGATCGAAACGTGTAAAAGACATTTGAAGTTATCTATGTTTATTTCTCATCCCGTCCACAAGTAACCAATATCGTCGCCGTGAGATCGAAACGCGATCTGTGTGAACTGATCCTTTGTTAATAATGCTAGTCACAGTAGTACTGGGTACTAGACTTAGATTTGTTGTTGATGACAAATGATGGAATATTTGTTAGTAAAATTTATTATTAACTTGAACATTTTTTGCCGATATTTTATATGAGCTCTGTGTGTATGCCTGTGTCGTGTCGTTGTAATTTATTACTTGCATTAAAATAAACGGCTACTGTAATCAGTATAGTATGTTAGCAATATGTTTCGTTTTTTATATTTTGTTGCCGCTAAGTTTTCTTTTTATTATAAATGTTTGTGTGTTTGTAAAATTTCGTATGAAAGTTGAAATCACCATCGATAATATTAAGTACGAGTGCTTGCAAATGTTCCATCATTTATTGCTATGGAAACTAAAATTTATAATTTCGGGTTTTGGGGGAACACTGTGAACACTTTAATTTAAAAAGGGTTTTATTTTTATTCTGAACGTCTCGCATTAAAATATTTTATGTTATTCACGTAGAATGTTTACATGTTGTTAGAAAATATTATATCATGCAAAATGTCTAAGTTGACGGTGTCAAAATAATTATAGAAATGTTTATATACAGGTTGTTTTATTTATTATTCCCCAACTCCGTACCGCCGAAGGCTGTGGCAGATCAAAGTTGAGATCGTAACTTGTAATACGTCGTAATCGTGGTTGCATAAAGTATCTATTTTGCATACAAGTAACAATTATTACATCAGTTTTTTGTGTTTGATATATTTTTGCGAGGTTCATGTTAAAAACTGATATATGTGCGTAAGTACATAATGTGGCATTGTGACATATTTTAATTTTGGTTAGAATATATTTAGTTTTATTTTAATATTAAAGTAGCTTACAAGCCACGTAGTGTTACTGCTCAAACAATTTGTGTCAAATTCCAAACGTGAGAAAAATTATTTCTGTTTCAATTCCTTTCTAATCCATTTTCTTTATTAGTCCTTTAAAAAAAAGGCTTATGTAAAAAAGTGTTATCAAACACGTCGGAATCGTATAGATATATATGAGTACATATTCTTGTATATCGCTTTATTTACTCCATGGGTACAGTGGACAGCAACCTTTGTAGTGTCGGTAAGAATGCCTAGACTATAGTTCTAAGTTTGTTCAGTACTACTAAACTAAGTAATTTAGTTAACAGTGGGCGTTAGTGCACTGCAAGAATGGTGACGATGGAGTAAACTCCCGTGCCGGCTTAAACATACACATTATCTGAGGCGTGTGTACCCCCTAAACCTTCTCAAACGACAGGACGCCCGCGGACCCTTAAAACGATAAAAGCGTTGATAATGATTACATTGCAGTTTTAGAAATTAATATGTAACTTCCCGTTATGTAGCTGTCCATAGAACTGTTCAATTTGAGATGTTTTCGCCTCGAGCGGTAAGTTACGCCTGCGATTAATATTATCCGTCGAAAAGTGACTGATCACCATAGGCGCGACCGCGGGACCGGTTTCGTGGCAGTTTTAGGTAAGTTGTCGTCAGGTTGTGACCCACATGTGGAGTGAAAAACTTTCTTTGCACCGTAAAATCTGTCCCACACCGGCTGACAGCTATTGAAAGGAATTTTAGGTGAATTTCCAAGAATGACCGCGTAAGATTAATATATGTTTAGCGAATAAAAATTTGATGATTTGGGCTTGTTTTTTTTTTGATTACATGACAGGAAATAAAATTTTCTGGAGAGGGTATAGTACTGTACTTATAGTTTTCTGTTGCAGTGAGCCCCTAATGCAACCATTTTTTCCACTGAGCAATAGTAGTTACGTATGTACATTGTTATTTTCGTTTAAAAGGTGTTGTAGTATCCACAGGCTCGTTTTCCACCAGGTGGAATAGCAGTCAAACGCAAGCCTATTGACGAATAAAAAATGAGAAAAAAGAGCCTCTTAACAAAGTAAGTCCACTGGCGCTCCAGAACAAATCTCTGATGATAGACTCACTTTATAGTTTTCCTTTCATTTGTTGTTTCTTATAGCTGATGGTGTCTTAATACTTTACTTGAGTATTATATCTACATTATGCAAGTTGTTTATTGTAATTTATATTGAACATTAAAAGGTTTACATGGAATAACAAAGATTGAAACATTTTTTTTTGACTGCCTCGTTGGTCGTGTTGGTTGCAAGTGGGACTGCCGATCGGGAGGTCCTGGGTTCGATTCCCGGGTCGG
>DWDU01002963.1:0-12107 GCA_018245575.1 Jemadia suekentonmiller
TAACTTTGGAATTTATAGCAATATAGGTCTTATATCGAGATATTGTACATATTACAACTATAACCTCTAGTTTCATAAAACAAAATTTACAACTACATAGGAAAGTTACGAGTGATCAAGTAAGATACAAATTTCAGATCCAATTACCTGAAGTGAGAAAATTCTATGGAAAGAAATCCGTTTTGTTTGAAGCAGTAGAGCTATGCAATATTTTGCCAAACTACGTAAAATTATGTAAAACTTTAAGTGTGTATAAAAATAAACTTAACAAATACCTAAACATGAATATATTGTGAACGACATGTATACTGTTGTGGCAGCCCAAAAGTAATAGTGAAGAAAGTACATAATTATCGTTAAAAACAAGTCGTTAGGTATATCTCATTATAAGTGAAACTGTAATGTTTTTTATGAGAAATAATTAAGTACTTTAAACATAGAGAGGACCACCAATGTATCTTGATAAGAAAAAACAGTAGACAATCTAAGGATATAACTGCAGATGAGTAGATATTTATTAGCAATTTGAATTCAAAAATGCAACATGTTACACCCGCAGCTTCTACTGGCGTTCTGAATTTTCCTTTAAAATGACTTCGATGCGTGACTGGCACACAAATCGCGCCACAGTTTTGACGGGCCTCTTAAATCTGGGGGGAGGCTGGTAGATTTGTGGCTTCGTTTTCGCGAGGAGGAATAGATGAGTGAGGCAGATGTTGGGTTTAAAAAGTGTTATGTAACGAGCCATTGGAAAAAAGTTTATAGTGCAGAACTGATAATTGTGAACTGTGCACCATGCGTATTTCATAAGAGCATTTTCTATTATAAATGATTACTTGTTAGCAATTCTCAAGAAATTAAACCTATTAGGAAAGGTAATATTTTGATATTAATACATATACAACAATATAAAACAGAACTCCGTCAATACTAATCGACAATTTTCAACAACCATAACATATTATTTACCTGTTGGTCACGACGTGTCTTTCCGTACGAAGGTTAGGTCATTGTAATTCATACGATAAAATTCATACACCTTAGAGAATATCACGGAGCCCTCCAAGTTGCGCTGGTTTCCTAGAGACGACACCACAATAATATGTTACATTTTAAACTCAAAAACATATTTTTGTAAAGAATAAGGTGCGCGTTAGGCTTCAAATCCCGAATCTCCGTGGAAATGCTTCAACATGAATTAATCGTTGAGAGTCAATGCATCCTTGAAATGTAGCACAGGTACGTTTTTAAAGAAACCACTGCGAGAAAGGACTAATGGACTCGGTACAAGTAAAAAAGACTAAACGCGAAGTGTTGGTGTAAAAAACCAACACTATCCAAAAATCGGCGTCTCAAGCACGTAAGTGCCCGAAATCCGATACTGAAGTGTGCTTGGGAGCCGACGATAGTGTGAGCTTTAGACTTTATTGTGTGTAAATCTTTCCAAAATGGCGTCAGATGAGGTATAAAAAAATATTTTACTATAATTGTACAATAAATAAGCGCTAACACCTTCTAAGCGTACATATGTCTCATGTAAATATTACATGACGGTTGCCATGGAAACGAGTATAAAATAAGTATCACAAGTTTTTTTTTGGGTGGGTACCCACAGTGTGGGTACTGCCTCTAGGCAAAGCTTCTATTGGAGAAGGCTATGTGCACTAGTCGACTGAGACAAGCCGATGATGATGAATTTTATTAATAACTTGTTACAGCGTTATAACATGACGTTTGTTGCATCTGTTACATGTATTAGCAATAAGTTCCAAAGTTATAATGCTGTTATTATTACCAAAGGGTCGCGGCGTTCGTGTTTTAAAAGTCGTACATTTCTATGAAGGAGGGCGAATCCACATCCAACTCCTGTGGGTCACATAAACTTGACTTTTGTTTTGTTTTAATTACCCTCCCGCGACATCGGGGACCCGGCAGCGAGTTAAAAAGTTAATTAGCTTTAATTTTAACAACCGCGTCTCGGAATTTCAATCTTGATGAAATAAACATTCTGCGACAAAACCTACGCATCCAACTTGGCCTATTTTTTACATCACTCTTCCCCGAGCAAGATAATGAACGTAAAAATTCCTTAGCGTTTTCATGCATAAAATTATGGAAACATTTTTTTGGCTCCCAAGTTGCTTATTTATTTATGGATGTGCTGTTCGTATAAAATGGCACTAAATTGAATATTTCAATATGGAAAAAATTCGTTGTTTAACATACTTATGACATTCACATGCTACTACACCTACACCCGTCTATCCATGGGAAAAACACACATGAAATATAAAGAGTATAAAAACTTTCAGATTCATAACCGATATCAAACTCCATCATTCAAACGTATGGCTGGCTGGTAAACTCGTCCAACTGGGGCACAATAAGTGTGGGCCAGATATTTTTTTGTTATGCAATAGGCATGCAAGAGATAAAACATTATGCACGGACAGAAAAGTCCTGACTTGTAATTGGTAACCTGGAATCTTCTAAAAGTGAAATTTAGTTAAATATCAAGCAATGGTAAAAATAATTACGATTCCATTCCAGAATTGTGGCTGTTTTATTATTTTTAATGTTGTTATGGTAACGATTAGTTCCATAAAAAGGAAAGTGTTTTCCAAGCATATAAATAAGTTTTGCTTAAAAGTTGATGATAGTGAAGTTAGCTGCGGAGTCACAATGGTACGCTGGGGTTATATTCTTCTGAATATTGAGTGGGTACCCTGAAACGGTTTGCGTACATCTTCCTGTAGGGATGGGATAATTCACGAGAGAAGAGAAGTAATAATATTACGTATTTTATATAAAGAATTATTGAAAATTCATCTGAAATCATATTGTAGTGAAGGGGCTTACACAAATTAATATTTGAATGTTTTTCCTTTCTTGTTTAATTTTTCGTTAATAATTTTCTACTACAAATTAGTCATTGAATGCAATGTAAGTGAGACAACATTATACGATAGAACGAGTCAGGTGACCTGCACAATAGAAAGCATAAGTTTAATCTTCGTTTACCATCGCAAAAATCACATAATTATAAATGTCCACTTCTATATGTTTTACTTATCATACATAGGATTATATAAACATAGGCGAATATTCTCGTCACTCTATTTATTAAAGTATAGATAATGGCAGTATATGTAATGTATATATAATAATGTTTTGCCACTATGCTATAATCTTATCTACTACATATTTTCGTCAACGTGGGTGCACTGGTAGAGAAGGTCGTTAGGTATTAAGCTTCGTGTATCTAGCCTTAGGTTGACAATAAACGTTTTAAATAAATATCACGACTACGGCAGGAATGGGTGTAAGTTGTTGACTGTTACAAGTATTATTTTAGTATCGGAAACAAGTTTACAATACAAATGTTTTTTGTGTTATTTCGTTATTAATTCCGAGACACGTACGCTGTATAACAAGGACAGTTCCATGCATGATTTGAGTTTTTTGTAAGTATAAAAAAACGAAATCTTGTACTATGTACGTTAGTATTTTTAATAACACTTATTTTCTTCAAACCTACTGCCTTGTTGGTGGTGTTGGTTGCAAGCGCTTTTGCCGATCGAGAGGTCTTGGGTTGAAATCGTAGGTCGGGCACTATTGGTTTTTTTAATTTAGATTTTGTAGCAGTGGCCCGGAGTTTGGAAATGTGCCCGATGTATGACGATAGACTCACTACCTTTTCCATAGTGGGATGTAGCCGTAACTGGCGTAACGTGGGAGTGTTCTACATTCCTTGGTCTACCTCTTCGGGGATTACAGGCGTGATGTTTCGTTTCAAACCAATCTACTTTTGAATGGTATAATTTGTTTTTTTTAAAGTTTATTTTGTATGAACGAAGCATATTAGACCTGTGAGGATCGAGATATTAGGCACTCGATAGTCTCTACCCGTAACGGGCTTGGCGTGACGTTGTGACTGCAATAGTACTAGGATATTTTAAGTTTTCAATATATTACGCTGCCGCTTGTAACTTTCAACCAAGTAAGTGGGGAGGCACCAGATGTCGCATGGGTGTCAATAAATTTTATCGCCTCTACATATTCTCTACACTACAACGGTGCGCACGGATTTGAAACTACGAGTATGTATGCATTTGATGTGGGTAAGTTGGCAAGAAACCGAGTGTTTACAATACACAGAGGCGTATAGACGATTCCAGTAGCGGTGGTCCCATCTGCTCAATTTAATTTTTTGTGAAAATTTATATATATGTAAAAAATGACATGTATTGTGTCGAATTTAAATTGCTGGTTTGACAAGAAATGCATTGAAGATATTGCAAAGTGGCAAAATATAATTATAATACGAGTATATGGATGTATTAATAAAGAGCATTATTTAAAGATTGCTTCCTCGTGTATTATACATTTTCGATACTTGATAAAGGCAGACCATATAAATATTTATATTGTTATTGGTTTGCTCTGCATCAACTTAGTGGCAATGTATAGATGTTTATTGGGGAGTCTTGAAATCAACTATTTAAAACATATAATTCATTTGACCACTGATCCGCTTTCGAGCAGCTTGGTGGAGTATGTGTCGTGCTTCCTAGAGTACCAAATAACGAAATGGTTATAGCAATAGCATTTATAAGTCCACTCATACAAAGCAAAACAGAATATTGTTCTGCGGTCTTAAAGCAGAGCGAGTAAGTGGTTGAAGACTTATTATTGCGCTGAGCTGACCGTGTGCTCTCTGGACTTATTAACATTAGCAGCTGCACCGCCCAGAGTCCTGTCACAACTGTAGCTCAGCTGAAGTGCTGCAGTCTAATATTTCGTGCATGCGTGCAAAAGAGCAATGGAAGTTTCGTAATTAGAAATATTCCTATGTAATACTAGGTAAATAATGTTAGGTGTAATAACATAATGTATATGATTATATATGAAAGAGCCGGTTAAATTTTCACTATTGCAATCTCCCATGCACATATATAACTTTTTTTACATAGCATTTGTATGGGGATACGTATTTATTATCTTCTAAAATACCGTCAAAATATGTATATGACTGCGAGATCCGATATAATAATTTTAGTATTCTATTTGTTTATATTTTACTTACATTTCTATGAATGAACACGTGTTCCAAGATATGTTATATTATTATAATAATATCACGGTTGGTCCCTTGCGAGGTATGTTATATTCACATTGTCGCTATATAACAATATATTGGTATTAGGCTTACATGACCCGAAAGTGTCCTATCACGTCAATTCATTATTTTTATTACTATTACTTTAACAGCGTTGTCTGGACGATTTTGGGAGTTACATAAAGGCGCAGATAGGATTTGCAGAATGTAGACTGTGGTTACAATTATACTGATCCTAACATGTAATATGAAACGGAACCAGAGCCGTGTGCGGGCTAGTCAATGAGCCGCGAAGTCCCTCGGCGGTATCACTAAATTTATCCGCTCTCAATATGACCAATGGCGCAGACTAATCGATACCCTTACTTCAGATAGAGCTTTGATGTAGAGGCCGGCTTAGATTATATCGCTGCCGTTTTAAATGTGGAGTTCTAATTTACTGGGTTTGGTGGTGTATTGTCAGTACTATGCTTTAATATGTAAAGTGCGCAGTTACGAATGTTAAATAAATTTATTTGAGTACTCGTATATAAAAAAATACTTCATTGAATAATTTTTATATACGTAATAATATTTCAATTGAACACGGATGATGATGAATATCCTGTAAAAATACCACACGTCATTAATTTATGTTAGGCATAATACACATTAAGTGAGAGTGAGTTTGTAGTATGGATGTTTGTACTATGTTGTAGTTCTAGATTCATTGATATATTTCTATGTAGTACATTCTAATTCTCAAAGTATTAGCCTTTATTAAACATATTAATCATAATAGTGATATTTCTGTGTGTGAAGGAAGTTTTTGAATTTTCTCATTGTCATCGTCATCATATTTATTTACATTTTGACGTTAGGCCCTTGGATACTTTTGTTGGTATCCTTTTAGAATGAGTAGGGCAACCAGGGCGTGGCTATCGGCCAGCAAGATTACTGCGAGTTAAGCGAATTTCATTCTACGTTTATAATTGAAAAAAATATTACGCAACAAATGTTATCTAATAAAAATGAAAAGAATTTAAATGGCGTAAAACAACAATGTATTCAGTTACACAAAATCATTCCTTGATAGAACGAGAAAATGAGATATTGTAAAGAAGTTTATGGCGAAATTTACGGTTTCCACCCGCAGTGACTTCGTTATTTCGGTATGAGCTCATCATTCCCGTTTTTTTATTAGGCCCCCTTATTGTCTCCAATAAAAAATCTTGGGAACGTCCCATAAAATTTAACGTAGGCAGTTTGCCGTAGGATCCTAAATCTAATAAAGTTAGCATTAAACAAGATGTTATTTTTGTGTTTGATTAAAAATACGCGAAGATTATTTGGAACGTTTGTTATTTTCTTTGTAATAAGTTACCTAATAACATAATTGTTGAATATTATTATTACAATCTCGTCAAGTCGCGCTCCTGCCGGGGTAGGCTGAGGGTACCGAATGCTTTGTCTATCCTTACAGATCTGACATGTTTCTACATCATACTTCCTACATACAGTAACCAATCAAGATCAATCGATATTCGCAGAAGGCAAGATTTGCAATAAAAACATTGAAAGTAAAATGTAGGTACATTACATTTGATCGGATTATTAATCAAAAGTTCCATTACACTCCCACGCGAAACCAATTCGATACTCAATACCGACTAATGATAAGAGCAATGTATGCTATATCTGATTTTAAATTGTGCGATTACAAATATTATCTATTGCAACGAATACGACAATAAAGCGTACTTTGAAAGCATTATCCCGTACAAAACGGGCAATGGAAGGCTGATTACGTTACGGTCTCCTTAAAAGTTTAACGATGACTGTGGATCAGTGTTATTTATTGTATTTAATGTCAATTCCTAGCTATAACTTTGCTCTTTCCAACTATTGTTATTATTTTTAATGCGAATGTAAAAAAATCATCTCTTAATTCATATATTATCATACACATAAATCTAAATGAGAAAACTACATATTTTCACTTGACTGCATACGGAATTACACGATATTAAAATTCAACTAAACATATTTCACTTAATTATATTTACGGCTAAAAGAAATAAAAGAAAAAGATTAGTCACAGATAACGTACCTATTTAACTTAATTTCTTTGATTTAGCTCTGAACGGCGTAAGATTAGTCAGGGAGAACGGATATTGTTCTCGCCAGCCGCTGAGTTGTTGATCCCGACAAATGGTTGGCGACCGTTGAACACTTGTAATCTTGGTGTTTCTAATATTTCAACGCCACAGTCACTAAGGTTGTGCATTCGAAGTTTTTTTTTTATTTCACGACACCGTATGACAGAGTCGCCTTGCTGCTGTGTTGCTATATTGTTTGGTGGTTGAAATTATTGTGCTCTATTAAATAACGGTACACGTATATGATATAAACGGATGTGTATTTCATTTAATTCAGTGCGTGTTTTTGTTTCATTTATTATTTCTTTTATATTTTGCATCATTAATCGGATGTCGTTCCTTTAAATTGTGAATATGAAATAACTGGTTATTGAGCGTAAATATGTAAATGTGTCACATAAGAAAATCGGTACATGTAATAATACAAAAAACAGTATAATGTAATTTCATAGCAGATTATCATAATAATGACTGTAGATCGAAAGGTCCTGGATAAAGTACTGTTTCATTTTTCTAATTATAATTTCTAATAGAGACATGGAGCGTATGTTATACGGCTGTAAGCTCACCTCGTATTCCATGACGGGACGTCAACGTAACTGACGAAAGGTGGGAGCGTACTACACTTCTTTGCCTACCTCTTCGGGTATTACGGGCGCGTTGAATTTTTTTTATTACTTGTAAATTACATATGTATTAAAATGAATGTGACAGACCGATTTGCTGTTAATAAGTTTTAAGTACATATTTGTTATCTTAAATTTTCAGTTTGGTATATCTGATGTAATATCTTATGTTTAAAATTTGTCTGAATGTTGTGATATAAACAGATTGCACATATCGCTCGCAGTATTTCAGCGTCGTTACCGTTCCTGAAATCTCCGACATCCGCAGTGTAAACATTCTTAAAGTGCGTGACTTAAAGTTGAGGCGTTCTTTCAAATCCTGAGAAATCGCGCTACTCGAGCCGGCTTTCCACACGTAGCGCTGGGCGGCGCAAGCGAGGCGCGGCGGGAGGGCTTAGAAATTTTCCTCAATTAATGATTATACCTATTTTGTTATAAGATATACTTTATTACGATTGCTGGTATAGGATAGATGCTTATGATAGGAGATGATACAGAATAGTTAAAAAAACCTGTACAAAATAACAAATTTCTTAACGCACTCACTGAATATTCTTAAATAAATTTTGTATCATTCGTGTTAATTATAAAATAAGTTCTTTATTCCTCTTTACGTCGCTGCCTCCACATAGTACGAACTTTATGGTTTATGACTTTATATGAGGTTTAACTACTAGATTACAGCCTATTGAAAGTTTAACCCATTAGAGAAGAAATCATTTATCTCAATAGGTGTATCTGACATTAAACAATAAACAAATGTTAATTAAATTGTGAGTGGCTAATTGTTAATTTGTTTTCACATCTATGTTTAATCATAATAATCAAATTATAAGTATAATGGTACAGATAAATTACATAATTATATTAAACAAGTCAGGATTGAGATATTGGGACCAGCAGATCTTTGCCTGTACCATACGGGTTCCAGTGTGAAAATATAGAAAATATAAGAATATAAAAGATATAACTATTATATCTCTTTCAACTTACGCCAGCGATTTATCGTCAGCAGGATAATGCAGATTGATTTGGCTCAACTCTGAGGAGACAAATTCGATTTGTGGCGACCAACACCGTGGCCTGACGCTCTGAAAAATATTCCACATTTTGTACAACGATGCGAAGATCCGGCTTGATGGGGAAGAGGCTGGCGCACTTGATCTCGTGCCCGATAAGGGATGGTAACAGATCTGCGGCATGAGGAATGAAAAATGGTGCAAAATGCAATTTTCTTTAACGTAAATTTTGCTTAGTGATCAGAGGCACCAACTGACTGGACATTATATTACATTACAGTCGTTTATTTACGTTTCTTAAGTCTAGATAGACACCAATGCGTGTTTGGTATCAAAGAGCTCTATGGCGCCTGTCTTTAAAACTTTTAATCTCCGTGATGCTTATTAGACGAGGGCCATTCTTACAGCTAATGAAATATATAAACAATCACCTAGCAATTAATGGCTATCGATTCTATTTTCTACGTGTCTATTATTTACTGTAACATATGATCACGCTTGTTTTTTTTGTAGGGATAAGCGGACGAGTGTAATATTTTCTTAAAATTCTTCCTTTTTGTTATATGTCCTATTATGGTGTAGAGGGACAATCCTATTGCCATTCATTGGGCACAAATCAAGGACTCCGTGCTATTGCTGGAATTTTCAAGTTAGATGTGTCCAATAATACTTTGCCCGACCCGGATATTAAACCCAGGACTTAATGATCAGCGGTCGGGCGATCACTCTATAAACGGAGCAATTTATTATTTTCAACATATAAATCTATTTAAAAAATCTCTCAAAATACTATTGACGTATAAGACAATATAAACACATGATAAAATTATTGCATCAAATATTATTTTAAACGTTGTGTAAACTAAATAGCAAGGAATAAAATGTATTCATGTTTCACACGATATTTATGGCTGTAGCCATTGGTGACTGGTGTAAGCATATTGGCGAAACACATTTAGATCAGCCGAGGTGACAAATACGATTTGAGGGCAACGGGAAAAATATTTCAGATTTTCATACGAAACGCCCCCAGATATTTTGGTTCGGATCTGTTTTAAATTTTTCAAACAGTAATGGAAGTTTGAATAAAATATCGTTTTTATATTTTATACAAGTAATTGTAGTCCAGTTAGAAGTATGATGCATGTAGATGTAATTATTCAAGTACGTTATGTCCAAATAATTTGCAGTAAAATAATACAATGAAATATAATTTGACAAAACAATCCCAGAAAATTTTTGTATTATGTTAATGTCAAAACAGACAGTGAGTATTCTGGTCCGCCGGCCATGTGCGCGTTCACTTACAATGTTTTTCTTCATCGTTGCAGCGAATGATATTTAATCTAAAAACGCACATTAATTGTAAACACATGCATGCTTGAATTTGAACGCAAAACCCCTGGAATGGGGGAGGGGCTGAATTCTAAACCTAGACATAAGACCTATTTAGGACGACGCAAAAATTTAAACGCGTCGAGTGAAAATACGTACGCACGGTACGCACTCACTGTAAATATATTCACCAAACGACAATACATCACCTCGTATATCCCTTTATACCTGAAGCCACTATCATACCACAATCCCGCTACGTAAAGTACGTTACAATAGCATCAGATAAGTCAACCTAAATTCTCTCCACGTCCGACGTGTAACGTAATGTCCCTGACGTTTTAAGAAACAAAACTTGGTTCGCGAAGCAACTTGGCTTTCTTTATTAGCCGCGGGTACTACTCCACGCGATCCCATTGAGTATAAGCTACCCCTATAATAATAGTTCATATGTACTACCTTCTGTATTCGTCTCCTTCGTTTGCGAAATTTGGCTTTGTTATTTAGTTACAATAGTGGGAACAGTAATGGTAATAGTAGCCATCAACACTAATAATAATAAATCGGAAAAACACGCCTGGAATCCCGGAAGAGGTAGGCAAAGGAGTGTAGTACACTCTCACGTTTCACCAGTTACGTTTACGTCCCACTTTATAATAGGTATAGGGAGGTAATAATAATGAAATTAATAATGAAATTTTTTGTAGTTCACTTCTCCAACTGTGGGGTTACATATACTTACAACGCTGTTATTATTAAATCGAGACGTAACATTATTTATCTTTTTATAGAGATCTATCTTACGAGTATTACCTAGGGATTACCCTATCTTAGATTTGTTTTCTTCTTCCTTGTAGTTTCTTCCATCTTAGTATGCAATTCGCAGCAATAGTTTTTGTGTAATTTATCGATATAATAATGTAGGTATATTGTAAGGTTTTAAATCGATTGATTTATAAAAACTAGGTTTAACAGTACAGAATAAGTTAAAAGCCACTCGTACGTATTTGCGCGAAAACATTCGTATTGCAGTTTCAGGAGAGTTTGTAAGGGGCCTGGCATGATGAGACAACAAGAATAATTCTTAATAAATTGTGATAAAAAAAATGTTGGTAGTAAGACAATGGGTTAAAATATATCCCATTACAGTGGGTTAAAGAGGGTCGTTTAAACGATTCCGATTGTAAACGATCGCTTTTTGGACGGGAAGCGAGGCTGGTTTTCCTTTTACAGTTTAGTGCTACAGCGGCGATTTAGTGTTAAGTTAAATTGTATTCTCTATATGCTCTTATTTATTATACTTAAATAGATTGTCGTGTTTTTATCGTCTGCTTTTTCCTAACGTTTCGTATATCGTTAAATGTATGCAAATGGCTCCTGTGACTGGGTGTTCCAGTGTTTTTTTGCATGGTAGTTCATTTTATTTAACATCCTTTAAAGGTTCTGATTACGAGATTTAGCCTATCTGAGGTTAAGTAGAAATAATCGAATAAAATTTTGCCGAATTAATCATGATCGAATTAAACTTTTAAGATTACTGTATCGATACGCTTAGTATTTTACGAGGTAAGCAGAGAGCACAGTATGCTAAATATAAATATTACAGACAGGATACATATACTTCTTCGATATTTATGTCTCTTTTTCTACACTCACATCGATTTCGGGTCTTCTTGATTATATAAATTATTTAAATATTACTTATTATAACAGGCACGACAATATACTTGTTAGTGCATCCAATTCACAATACTGGATCAGACTATAACTTCACAACAGAACTAAAATACAATTTTATTCTTCTACTTGGGGCTTGTTAAATACGTCAGTGATATGTAGGTATATGGTATGAAAATAGCTTGTCTAAGAC
>DWDU01002964.1:0-12106 GCA_018245575.1 Jemadia suekentonmiller
ACGTAACTGGTGAAACGTGGGAGTGTTCTACATTCCTCTGCCTACCTCGTCGGGGATTACAGGCGTGATGTTACGTTTTTTTTTTTATGTTAATCTATTGTTGGTAGTCTCCTTTCAAAAGTGTCAACGCTCTCCCATATCATATATATTTCTATATCTTAATACGCGTATAAGAAAGCCCTGTGATTCTTGCAATATTAACTAACCTGAAAATACTACAAATGCTGTATGTGATATTTTATTTAAAATTCATATATGTTCAGTGTTGCCAGCCACCTGTAATACTTATAACGCCAGAGACAGCTTAGAAGTCATCCATCTTGTATATAATATGTATGTATATATGTAATCTCTAGTTTAGTCTCCTCCACAGCATCCCATTATTACCTACGTATAGGTATCTTGCAGTTCGTATAAATAATTACATGTAATCCTGTTGCACATAGAGAATTGTAGTAGGTATTTGTAGTAATATATAAGGAATTGATGAGTGTAGAACAATAACTGGTCTGTAAGGAAAAAGGTGTCGCACTCGTTGTTCTCTGCCTAACGCGTATGAGACGTTGCGTAATAGTATCTGTGGTGACACATTTGTGCTGTGTTGATTTTACTGCGCTACTCTCATTAAAAGTAGAATGTTGTAAAACGTTTTTCACTAACAGCTGTCAAAAGAAAGTTTCATATTTTTCCAAGCAAATTACGAAGTTACGCTAATGATATTATTATGATCTTGAGTATCTGTTTACATAATAAAATTATGAGTGGTGTATTGGTGCAGTAGTTACTGAACCCGACAGTCGCGCTGGGGGTTGTAGGTTTGATTTACACACAGAATAAATATTTGTGTGATGTGTATATGTATTTGTTGTGTTTGGGTGTCCAAATATGTCTATATGAGTGTACATTTCCAAGTATACATATATATGTAGTTTATCAGCCGTCTAGTTCCCGTAACAGAAGCTCTCTTAATGCTTACTTTGAGATCAGATGACAGTGTCTGGAGATGTCTGCAGATATTGTTATTAATATGTACCGGCTAAATTCATATATGTTTTTCCCTTATAGCCTGATTAGTTTCGGATCCGCCAGAATCTTCTTCATCAACCACTGATCGTAGCCAGATAATATACAAGTTTTCGTTGGTTGTAGAGATTGTGTCTCAACGAATGTACGCTCTACTCTGGATAAGATAAACACCACGGTCCAGAACGGCTACTATTGTCACCGAAACATACTGCCTACGCGCTTGGGAACGGGAAACTCTACATCTCGGTAATCTCCAGCTTATTTCCTCCCGACGTACCATTATTATCACAATGTCGCGGATATAATAACTTGCACACGCCAAGATATACTTGGTTAGGAAATTATGTGATTGGATCGTCCGATAGATGGCGGTGTATTGATTACTGGTGTCATTGTAACTAGTTTTTCTAATAGAGGTATTATGATATACGTACAGTAGGCGAGGCAAGCAAAAAGTTATCGCGTCGATAGAGAGAGAAAGAAAGTGAATGTGGTACTCGTTTCTCTCTTTTAATTATTTTATTCGCCAGTAACTTCGCGCGTCAATCACCGAAGAAGCCAATTAGATACGATTACACGTATACAAATTCATGTTCTTTCTCTTTCTTTCAACGCGACCTTTTCACTAACATACGTGATGGTTTTCCCTTAAATATTTTTGTTACTTTCACGGATTTATTGTAAAATCGTGATAGATAGCAACTTATTGATTGTTCGTGTGCTTGTAACCAGTTCTTTGTTCAACATAGCCGTTATTTTAGAATAGAACAGAAATGAAAAAGTTGACCGATTGCAACATATTGAGTATTGGTATAATTTTAACCAAATTTCCGTTAAACCTTGTTATTGCTGCCAAGCAGTCAAAGCACAAAGCATTTTCCGCTTTACTACCTCTTGTTTTTGTGTATCGTTGTTCCTTGGAGAATATGAAACGATAAGAACTTGCGAAACGGAGCAACAAATTACGTATTCATTGAGCGGGCAAAGAAAAAAAAATTCAAATGATATGATCTCGCCTGGAAATGTTGATATTAAAAGTGGCCGGCGATATTCTGAACAGCCAGCAGGATGAATAGAATCCTTATACAAGTGAATATTCGAAGCGTAGTTCAATCATGTAAATTTAATAGGCGATCAATCGCAAAACACAGCTTTAATGATGTGCGCGGGTTCGGAACATTTTACTTTTATGCGAGACTTAGCAAGCTTTATGAGGTGTGGCAATTCATGTAAATTACTTGGAAACGGTTAATTGCTTGTATCGCGTTGCTTTCCTTTATTGCTTTTCGTTACTGAAAGCTTGTAATGTTAGAGTTTGAGCGAAATCATTTAATTAATATTCTCATAAATTTTATTTATATCGACTGCATCGTTGCTATAGTGGTTGCAAGTGATCCTGCTGAGTAAGAGGTTCTGGGTTCGATGCCGGAGTTGGAAAGTGCATTATTGGTTTTATTATGGAGTTTATATAGGGGTTATTTACGGAGTTTGCATTTGAGCCACGTGTATGCCAATAGGTTCAATAACATGTAAGGCAATAAGCTCTACGCTATGGGACTTATATCTCGCATAAAAAGTGAAACGTGGATTTACTACACACTCCTCAGCCTACCCCTTCAAGGAAATACAGGCGTAATGTCTCATTATGGAATAAAAGATTTATCGTGTTAAATCGTAACAAGAATGATTAACTGTAGTTATGTTCATCTAATGCTTCGGCACTTCTTAGCATTATTATGTTATAATCTCAAAGAAGTTATTGTAAATAATATCTTCATCATAAGTTAAATACTGATATATGTAGGTTGCATATTTCATTCCGATATTATTTCAACTGAGCAATGACTCAACATTGATGATGTTGTTATGTGAGATATTTCTTTTGCTTGAGCGGGCCATTGGCTTGTACCATAACTCATACATTTGATTCGATACAATGTTAAATAATTTTTCATTGAACCCCAAAGTGGATATTGGACTTTAAGTTGAGAGAATTAAGGTCGTTTACGGCTCGAGTTTTGAGTGACGGTGGATGTTTTGATCGCGGATTTAGTGAGTCATTCGAGATCAAAATGTGCGGGGAAGAGCGTTCAAGGATATCTGGATTTATTTCGTTCATTTGTTGCCGCGGCTACATGACTTTATTCGTCTCAGGTATGCAAATAAAATGTCTCACCAGGAACACGCCTGCCTCTTAATACACGTCGTTTTATGTCTCTCAGCTTAGCGTATGTATGGATATGTTGAGAGCGAGAAAAGGTTACGATATATATTCATATGTCTGTCTATATTTTAAGAATAGGTATCACCATACCTATATGTTTTAGAAATATGTCATTTGATTGTATATATAGATATGTATCTGTAATTATTTTACAGCATTATTGGTATAACGAGTTTGTTGAGTCGAGTGTTGGTCGTTTTTTTTTGTAACATAGACTTTCTGGTTAAAATATCTAGTTGTATGTCCGAGTATGCATTTGTGCCCGTTTTATAGCATAGGCTCAACTCCTATTCCATGTTGCGACGTAAACGTAATTGGTGAAACGTGGTAGTGTACTACATTCTTCTGTGTACCTCTTCTGTTGTTTGTTTTCTTCTCTTAATGTTTAAGTTATGGAACCCCTAGGACCATGGTATAGCATATCATTAGTTTACCGGGAACAAAGTACCTACTGTACATAGCGGCGATCCGAGAATTAACTTGTAACTCCCAAACGACGCCTAAGGGAGAGGGAGAGGGAAAAACTCATGACGTCATGACGTCGCTTGCGCTGCAGAACCTGAGTCTTCTTTTGACCACAATAAATGTTATTTGATTTAAGTTTTTGTTATATTTTTTTGTGTGGCACTGAAATATTATTAGGTATTATTATTATTACATCTTTAATCACTGTCTATTCCGTGACCCTAAGAAGCTTGGGGCATATTCCACCAATATATTCCAGTGCCGAATTATTAACAATTTCTACTGTCCCTATCTTATTCTTATTTCACGAATAAACCAAATTATATAACTATTGTTACAGAGATCGAAATGGAGTTCACTAAGTACCCAGAATCGGTGACGGCGCCGGTCGGGGACACGGTGACGTTCGAATGTGCGGTGCGCGTGCCCGGCGAGCGGCTCACGTGGCGCTGGCAGGCGGGCGGCGACGCGGGCGAGTGGGGCGACTGGGCCGACGTGGACGCCACCAGCGCCACCGACAGGCTGTCCACTAAAGTGGTGGAGATCAAGGAGGATACGCCGCCAGGTCTATATCAGGTAAACGTGTATGTGATGATTACCCACACACTTGCATTCGAACGCATACAATATATTTATAGTTATACATGACAGGCGATAAAGGTATCTATAGCAGTAATATTGTAAACCGCGCTTAGGTTACACATTAAAAGTTCAGCGCGTTGGTGCTGGTGGAACTAGAAAGTATTGGAATAAAGGGTTTTTAACACGATATAATACACGCAGTAATTTAAAAAATGTAGTCATTTGATATTGCTATCAAAACGATTATTAGAAGTGATGTTGCCGTTTATAGGGAATTCGCCAACATCGTGGTAACTGGTAACTGTCTCATTGGAAGGACGTTTATTGGAACTGGAAAACTCAGAGGATTGATGATATTTAAAATTAATATCATTTACGCTGTCACAGATTTTTAAATGAAGATTTATTTTTTTAAAAAAGCTTTTCTCATTAAAAACCCTAAGTTGGATACTTAAAGTTGCCTGAACTTTTGATAAGCTTCTTTGTTTAAAATCTGTTTTGTTGGAATTTTAAGCAAATTAGTTTTCAGACTTCTGAGCTTAGGCACCTAAATAAGCTTTGAAATGTTAGCTTTAGCTTCGTTTAATCCTTAATAGGCTTTTTATTTATGTTTAATTATATTTAAACGAAGGAATGGATCATCTGTTCTTTATGACTTCAAAAACGTTTTTATTAGCTGATTAATCCTAAACGTTTCTGCTATCTAATATGTTATACTAATACATATTACAATGATAAAAGTGACAATAATTCTGTCATTCTGTCTGTCCATTATGTTTTAACGTGAAAACAACTCAATCGATAATGTTGAAATTCGTTTAGGACAGGGTTTCTTAACCTGGGGGTCCCCGAGCATGTGTACGGGGTTTATTGTGTTATCTATGGACATTTGATTTATTAAATAAATGCCAGTCAAGTTTCGTAATCGTTACGCTTAATTAGCAGACGAGCAAGCGTCAGGAAATGTCAGGAATTCGAACAAGAACTGATCAATTGACACTAACCCAAATATTACTAATTTAATGGCAAATGATTGTAAATAGCAAATTCCAATTTTACATAAGTACAGTATTTTTAATTTTCTTTTTATGTATTTTTTCGGTACAGTAGTAAAATGAATTGTCCTCAAGTTATTACTGTGTTTTTATTAAGGGGGTCCTAGAAATTGTGCTCGATATTTTAAGGGTCCGCGGAGAGAAAAAGGTTAACAAACGCTGGTGTAGGAGATAATATGAACTTTTTTTTAAATAATATCTTGGGACATCTCCACACACGGCCATCTGCTCCCAATGTGAGCATCAAGAGAGCTTGTGGTATGGTAACCAGACGGCTGATAAACTACATATAAGTATAGATAAAAATATATACTTAAATAGATATTTTTTTTACACACAGACAGAGAACAAATACTTGCGCTCATCACACAAATATTTATTCTGGGTGGGAATCGAACCCACGACCACCGGCGCAGCATTCAGGTTCACTGACCATTGCACCAACGGACCAGAACTTTGCGATTAAGACAGATGCTAATAATATTTTTAATCAACCTCATAAGCATTTTTATTGTTATTAAGAGATAAAAGACGATAAGGTTTATTATTATGTATTTATGTTTCACTGTTGCACACTCTTGTGGTACTAATACAATATTATATATTGTAATAATAGTTTCCTGGCAGTTGACGGGGTTGACTGGCAGATTATGCCATTAAGCATTAAGTACGCCCTAGTGCCAATTAGTTCAAGGTGTTACAAAATAACAAACAAATAAACATAGTTATTATTAGTATTATTCATCATAGTTGGTCCATTTTGTACAACCGATACCTAACTAGTGATATCATAAGATTAACATTGTGGCACTTAGAAGTTAAAAGCTGTGGGACCCATTGTACCCAATTATAATTTTACTGTCAGGTATACAATTGAAATGTCTCCAAGCAGCGGTGACGCGATCGCCTTGAACGTTCTATGTAAAACGAAGCCCTATATCGATCTGTACTAAGAATGGGGCAACACGAGATGTAAGGAATGAGTGGTACGGCGCAGAGTGGAATGCCCGAAATGAAATTGAATTGAGTTTCATTGAGAATTGTAAGGAGTCCGTTTAAATAGGACGTTCTGAATTTTCCAATGTTCTTATCCTGGACATGATATCCCTTATTGGATTACAAGTTATTTGCAATTTTGCGCGTCGCTGCGAGCAACTGAGTAGGTATCGCGTTCTTACGTGAGGAGGTCTATTTTCCAAATTAGGGATCCAGATGTTGATGGTCTTAGGGATAAACGGCCTTTTAGGTGTTGTCGTAGTGTTATGTTGTTGTTCGAAACGGTAGTCACTTTTGTTAGATTATCGCAAGTTCTTTAAGCGTAGTATTTTTTGTTATTATTACTAGGATCATCAAGCCAGTGCCCTCAGGGGATAAGTAGAGAGTACCGAATGCTAAATGTCACAATATTTAGGGACGGGCTGTTTATTTTATATTTTTTATGAAAGCTTATTTTGCAACTGAATCAAAATATAAAACACTTTACAAAAACTCACTGTAGCAAGCGCGAGTCACTAAATTACGGCGTCTAAATTTTCATCATATTCATAAAAGAGACTATACGAGCTTCATAAAAGACGATGAAATCTTCACAAGTTGATGTGTGATTTTTTTTCATGCGGTAATTTTCTTCAGAATAGCGATATGAAGTTTTTTTAATTACAAATAATTTACTATTTAAATAAATATTTTCATATTTTATTAAAATAACCTCTATATTAATAATAATATTAGTGATTATTATTGTGGAGGTTTTTTGGATGAGCTAGTCGGACAAATTCTAAGCTATGGCCTATGTGCCAACATATCCTTAACGGGTAGAACACATAGTGCGACGTATTTGAGGCACTGCAGCGCCATCTACAACCAGACAGTTTTTGTTACCTGTGACTATTACAGATCGTTACTTTCCGTGTCAGTGGGCAGTAAGAGTACATTTCCCGACCCTGTGTCAGGATACAGGGTGTGGTAAGAGGCGAATAAATCCGATGCTGGCAGATAGTGGTATGGCTCTGGCCGAGCATGGGCAGCAGCGTAAGCTGTGCGGTGAACTGAGCTCTGCGATCCTCAATCCGCATGTCCAGCGCGAGCATTACGAGCATAACCCCTCAACGGAGGCCTGTGTCCCGCAGTCGACTGCAATAGCCTGATGGTAATGATAATATATCGTCACTCCAGGTCTCTTAAAGATTAGGCAGAGACGTGATAATAAGAGGATTTTGTATAATCATAAATGTTTTGCTAACACGTGAAATCATTGAACAATCTCGTTTCAAATGTGAACATTGTTTGAGCTACTAAGCCAACGTGAACTTGAAATTTAGAGAATGTGCACCTATACAGGTATGAGAAACGTGTAACTAATGGCAGTATATTCTCTCAACGCACAGTGTGATACGTCAGACGCCGGTGGCTCGGCGCTCGGCGACGCGTCATTGCGTTTGGCAATAGTGTGCCCGGCGAAGCAAAATAACAATGCGGTCCGCAATTACGTTAACGACGTGAGGAAACATTGTACAACTAGCTCCTGACTGAGTTGATTTGTTTTACAATATAATCGGTCCACTTAACATCACGCCTGCAATCACTGAAAAGGTAGACGGAGTAGTGTAGCACACTCCCACGTTTCAGCAGTTACAGTCAATCGGTCTGAAATTCAACAGTGTAATTAAGTATAAAAATAAAATATTATAGTGTACATTGTATATATAATGCAGCGGTAAGAAAGATGCTTGGCGTGGGAGTGTTTGTGTTAGAAAATGAGAAAGGGTTTGCTCCAATGGTAGAGTAGGTGGTAGGTCATGTAGAAAGAATGGCAGATGAAAGTAAATAGCAAATAAATATAAGTACAATTTGAATGTTGCTGGATATACAGATGCAGGGAGAGAGTGTCACTTGGTCCATCTTGAGGAAACAGGTCAGAACTGGTTAATGTGAAAGTCAGTAAGGTCCGAAACCGGGTATGTATGTGAAGAGTGACGTACATGGAAGAAGAATGTTGTTCTGTCGGGTCAATGGTTTGCCCGTTGGTCGGGCCTCAGTCGGGCCCCGACGGGATGATGGAATGACATTAATATGTTAAACTATTTATTTTTCGTGAAAGTTTTGATCGAGTATAATCACTTGTTATCGGTACCGAGTTTGTGAGGCGTAAGTTCATAAGTTTGAAATAACTTGCCAACTTCGTAGTATCATAATATAATAATAATAATGATTTAATATAATGCATATTTTACAGAGAATATAGTCGTGCTGAATTATATAAGAACATATTACATTCTCATTAACAACAAGTAATAATTGTACATTTAAGAAGATTACACATTACATAATAATAATTATTGTGTTCGTGTTAATGATGTAAGTACCTACCACACCTCTCATCATCACCCGCGGCTGACTGGGAGAGAACTCCAGTAGGTATTAAGTACGCCCTTGTGCCGATAGTATTTATAAATAATAGTACGTAAAAAAATAAATACCGAAACTGTACCTAAATGTAATATTCTCATATTACGTGTACCTGATAGTTTTCGAAATAATATTAAGTATGATTTTATCTGTTATAAATAATGAGAATTACTTCATTTTGTTTTCAGTGCGTCGTCTGGTATGGCGGCATCAGTCTCGTCTCCATCCCGGCCAAGCTGTCCATCGCGAGGATAGACCTGAGTCGCAACTCTCCAGAGAAGAGAGTCATCACCGCTCCCCTGTACAATACTATAGTGTTGCATTGCAAGGAGCCCATATCCGAGCCGCCCGCTGAGCTGAGCTGGTGGAAAGATACTGGAAAGGTGAATTAAAAATTTATGTTTATTATCAATTATTATCAATATACAATTCGAGTTACCGTAGACATTTCGAAATGTATTGAGAACGACTGCATGTAATGTTAGTAGAAAATGTTTACATGTGCTTTATGTTTTAGTTCTACGCGGTCACTCCATAATAGAAATTAATATCACCTTAGAACGAGCACTGTGGTATAACTATTGAAATTTAAACACATAAAATGTAATGTAAATTTTGCATTACATTAAGACCTTGTTTGCATGAAGAGGTCTAATGTTTTGTAGTAGTATATAACATTTACGTAAAATTAACATAGTGTATTAGTGGATGAGCTCGTGCGGCGAGTTTAGTTAATGTTGGAGGTGCGGATGAAATTAGCCAAATGTGAACATCTTGGCCCCTGTGTAGACAGACAGATACGTACACGTTTGGGATATAGTGTGTCAATATACATAATATGTTACATGTAGATCATCAATTCTGCAATCGTTCCACTGTTGGACAAGGGTCTTTTGTCAGTCAGATGTGTTAAAGCTATTGTCTGCCCACGCTAAGTGCGGGCTGTTTTGATATTTGTAAAATGTTTGTGTTGTTCTGTACACACTATTATTATTATTATTATTATAAGACTATAAACTGTATTGTAATAAATTAATAGGCAAGGCAATGACTACTCGCCTATAGCTCACGCGCTTGCCTGGAAACCAGGGTTCTCTACTTTAAATATATTATTATAGTTAATAAAAAATATTGTTATTAGTACTGCCTCGTTGTTCATGTTCGTTGCAAGCGCGACTGCTGTACTTGTGATCCTGGGTTCAAATCCTGGGTCGGACACTATTGGATTATTCTAAAACTTAAATTTTTTAGTAGTGGCTCGGAGTGTGGTTGTATGCCCGGTGTATGGCAAAAGGCTCATCAATTATTCCATACTGGGACGTAAACGTGACTGCTGAATCGTAGGAGTGTACTAAACTCCATAGCCTATCTCTTCGGGGATTAAGGGCGTGATTGTTTGTACTGTGATGTTAAGTTAAGCTCGGTTTCCAGGGCGGCCGGAAGCAGCTGGAGACGCCCCACGGCGTGCTGGTGATCCACAACGCGACGGCGGCCGACAGCGGCGCCTACGGCTGCGCCGCCACCAACAAGATCAGCGGCCAGACCCTGGACCTGCCCGAGACCACCTACCTGAAGGTGCAGCACGAGGGGCCTGGCGGATACAGGTCAGCTGCGCATCCTTTATTGTAAAAAAAAACAATATCGCGCTTTTAATCTCCGAAGGCGTAGGTAGAGGAGTGTAGTATCACGATGCACTAGCTATGTTTACTTCCTACTATAGAATAGGAGGTGATTTATTCCTATTACTTGGTTTTCATAGCTACAAAAGTTAACGTTTATATTTATTATTATAGATTATTGTTACATTACCGCGTTTAATCTCTTACGGGGTAGACAGAAAGTACCGAGTGCTAAATAGCTATACTAAACGTGATGTTATTTGTGCATTTATTACTCTATTCATACCCACTACCTGTTTTTCGTGACTTCTAACGTCTCCATTAGCCAGTATCTTAGTATTAAACGTACCTTGGAAACTGCTGTTTTTAACCAGTCCTACATTTGCAAACTATATGTTTTGCAAAAAATATGACAAATTCGCTGCATATAGGTAAAGCTATTGCATGATACTTAAAGAAATACAAATATACCACTTTGTTGCGACAATAAGCAGGGCAAGATTAATAATTAGGTAGATATATCTCAAAACTGTTGATACCAACTTGAGTTTCGTGTTTAAAAACAAGATCAAAGAAATAATTTGGAACACAAAGCGTGACTTCAGTATTGTTGCTCTTAATTACAGTTCGCGACAACTTGCGAGCACGAGCCACTGAATTGGATTTATCTAGGACGCAGCCAATTATGGATTTTCATTAGGCTTTGTGTTTCGCCAGCTGTCCTATTTCCGCTACATAATATATTTCCTTTTTTGTAATAGATCCTATAATTGTTACAATAGTTTCCTTATACAGATTTAGTTTGTTCAATGTGTTTCTAGTAAAGATTATCCCGAAATTTTCTTAGAAAAAAATATGGAAAAAAGGAGGCTTACAAATGTGTTGTGTGTGCGGTGCTTACGTATATATTAATGTTTAAATCACAAATGTGAAGACTTAATTGTCAATGGAAATATAATGAAACAATGATGACGTTGTGGAATATATATTTATTTTATTTAATTTCAAAGTTAGATATACACAAACTCAATTTGCTTTGTAATTTCAAAGGTGTATATAGGACTACTCTTTGTTGCACTATATTGTATACGTCTATACCTCAGAAAATCGTAGCGGTACTTTGAGCTGTGTGTTTTGAAGCAAATTGATTTTAACATATTTATGATTTTCGTACATCATATTTTTGATATTTGAATAAGAATTCAGAACTTTTGAATGAATGCTCAAGTCACTGAACGTTTTTTATTGCGCATGTTGCGGCCTGGCATTGTGAGGCCGTAACAAAAGTGACCGAATGTTGCACGACCCTCGTAACTTGTCGGCAGGTTTTTAGAAAGCGAGGAGTACGTGGGCACCGCGGACGAGGACGGCGCGCTGGCGGCGGCGCTGCGGCCCGGCGCCGCGCTGCGGCTGTGGTGCGGCGCCGTGGGCTCGCCGTCGCCGCACGTGCGCTGGAGCCGCCACGGCGCCTCCAGCCTGCTGCACGAGCACGACCACCTCCTCACCGTCGACCCCTTCAGGCCCGAGGACGAGGTGATCAATTACCACTATGTTGGACATTAAATGTCACTTGCAGTAATGGCGAAAGAAAACATCGTGAGGGCTTTACGAGTTTTAGACTTCTCTACAAGGTTTTCTATAATGTTTTCTGTAATATCTATATATATAAAATTCTCGTGTCACAGTTTTCGTTGCCATACTCCTCCGAAACGGCTTGACCGATTTTG
>DWDU01002965.1:0-12105 GCA_018245575.1 Jemadia suekentonmiller
TATTTAAATATAATTAGGCAGATGGACCACATTGCGATAACTGGTCATTGTCATTTGTAAAAAGGTATTTGACTTGAAACAAGGTTGTTTTAGGATTCCCACGCCACATCGCCATGCAAAAAACTCCGTGATTTAGTAAATCTATCAACACCAATATGACGCAAGCATGCTATAATGTAAATATTACTCACTTGAGACTCTCGCACCACACTTCCGGCCCTTTAGTGCATTCTTTTTTAAATTGTCGAGCTGATGACAAATCTGCGATACAAAAAATAATGTTTTAATACGTGGACTGATAACATGACTGACTGGCGATTACGTGGCCTTCGGTCCTGTCTTATATCGTACAAAAACAATTTTGATCAAATACTAGTATTATAGCCTCTAAAACCTAAACCATTGAACTTTCAGCCTAAATCACTCTCCAAAGTAAATTCTACCTGCCAAGAAAAGTCACGTCGGAATCTGGTCACAAGAAATTGGAAATGTAACCAAACATAAAAAAAAACGTAAATCACGCCTGTAATCCCGGAGAGGTAAGCAGAGGAATGTAGAACATTCCCACGTTTCACCAGTTACCTTTACGTCCCTCTATGCAATAGGTGGTGAGCCTATTGCCATGCACCAGGCACAAATCCAGACTCCGAGCCACTACTAGAAAATCTAAATTTGAAAAATTCTATAGTGCCTGACCCAGAAATCAAACCCAGGACCTCCTGATCGGCAGTCATGCTTGCAACCAACAAGACCAATGAGGCAGTAACTAAATATGCTATTAAATTTCACTGAAGTGTAGAGAAACCATAATATAGTTTTAAGAAAATTGTGATATTTTGCAATGACAAAGATATTAATAAATAATCAGTTAACACATTATCCACAATAAATAAATCAGTTAGTTTTTTTTTTTATATTTACAAGGTTTATCTGGTAGCAGAGTTATCAGGTTCTATTAATGATGGTAATTTTAAAAAACTGCCTTCCTTGACAGTACACAACACTTAGAAATCACTCTCCTTGTGATACAAGAATAATCACAAACATATCTCCAATGAACATCAAAATTGAGTTATATTGTCGTTTTTTATATTGATATGAAGAGGAAATAATGTAACCTAATAATAAACTCCCCCTATGGTTAACAGGAAACATGATAAACAGGCTAACTCATGACTCAGTGCAATTTTCTTAATGTGCACACCATGATTCAGCTTATTTCTTCAACTATATTTACAAAACAAGATATGTAACATTACACTTGTAATCCCAGAAGAGGTAGGCAGATGAGTATTGCACACTCCCAGGTTTCACCAGTTACATTTATGTCTCTCTATGTAATAGGCGGTGAAACTACTGCCATACACCAGGAGAATTTCCAGACTCCGAGCCACCACTAGAAAATCTAAATGAGAAAAATCCAGTAATGCCCAATCTGGGATTTGAACCCAGGACTGCCGGATCGACAGTTGACACCAACATGAGTGATTATATATAATTTTCTTAGCATGTGTGAATGAAACAACTAATGAAATTATGATACTAAGGATTCAGATAGAGAGAGAAGTTGACTTATGATAATAGCAATATAAACAAAACCAACAGTAATGCACCTGCTATATGATGCATAATCTGCTATACTATTGTTTTATGCTTTGAAAGTTATTTATTATTTAAGGGTATTATTCCAGGAAATTCATTATTTAAGAGTATTATTCTAGGCAAGAGTTACTTGTTGCAATAGTCACAGGTGGCCTGAATACCTTTTACATTACATTACATTTAATAACAAAATTAGCTTCTTAACAACCTTAGTGCACATTGTTTTACTACATAGCGATATCCGAAAATAAAAAAATGCTATTCGACATAACATACTGTACTGCATACTAAAGATATAAAAAAAATGGTTTTATAAATTTAAAAAATAAGTGAAGTTTTCAAAATTTGACTATGAATATACTTGTACCCATTGTGATATTAGAACTGTACGCAAAGTAATAGATATAAAAAACACGAATGGTTACTCGTAGACGGAATCTGTTTCGCATAAATGAATGTTTTTTAACAATGTCTGCAAATGCGGTCTATCGAAAAATTGCCACTTCATTGATGTCTCAATGCCTCACTTCATTAAAACGTATTCTGATTGCAAACAACGAAATCGCATCTGATACAAGGACATCCTTAAAATTATTATTGGGTTATTAGATTAGTTTACAAGGCAATAAATACACAAGTATTTACTTACTTGCCAAACAAAAGAATGATATGGTGAAAAGACAAACCGCTAAGGCGTTTGTCATTTTTAAATTTAATTTATTCGTGATGGTCCTCTTCAGATCTCAGCGCAAATTAAACTACAAATACTCGACAATTTTCACTTTGTTTGAAAGTTACTGCGTATTGAATGTATCGATTGATAAACAAGTGTCAAGCAAGTCACTGTTCCAGGGTTAATAATAGTGAATGAATCGTGAATCGTCAGTTAAGTAACAATTCATTCGATCATTCGAAGTTCGAGTATTCGCTTGTGCACATTAACACTACTCGAATGATGCGAATAAAATCTACTGTTTATTATTAACTAAATTATTTCTTACTCTATGTTACTAATATTTAGACACAAAGATAAAATGTTTAATATGTATTTTTGTTTATTCAGTTTTATATAGATATTGAAGTTGAAGATTAGACGTGCAATAGATTGGAAAGTACGTAAAATATAATGAAAATTAAATTCTGATAAATTTTCCTATTCACCATTGCCAAATATATGCGAATATTTAATCAATCTATTTATTAATATCATTTTAAAAATAATTTTTATTAAATACTCATTCAATTTATTGATTTCTTCGTTGTTTTATTCGGATTTGTTAACTATCAGTATTATAACACTTACTGCGGAATCGTTCTATATTGTTGTTCAAATAAATATTTTTTATTGCACATCGTTATTATTTTCAAAATTCGGTCTTTTGCTCCGGTGTTAATCGAATAAATTTTTAGTAGTTGTCTTTGTTCAATGTTGGTAAGATTTTTCTCATTTATACACATAATGTTGGTTGTTATTAATGTTAGATCTTCCTACACGTTATACTAATTTATTGTCTGAATTAAAATATCCTAAAGTTTTACACAACACAAATTGTATGTATATTTTTTTTGTCTTTTCGATGTGTGATTTGAACACTTATCTGTTAAACGTTATTAGTAAAAAATAAGTGGCAGATATGTATCCAAGTTACTTGTAGACCTCATAGATGGCACTATTTAGCAATATATTAAAATTTAGGCGACATCTAGCGTCTAATAGGGACAACAACAAATGCGCGACTTTACTGCTATTGGACTACAGATGTCGCATTAATGCTAATCACATGTTAACTGTCATATTTGTTTAACTATTTCTGCTATTATTAGTTTTAAGATAATTAATACAGGTTTAAGATAATTAATACAGTAATCGCTTGGTGAAACAATAGAAAATGTACATATTAAGAGTGATGTTACTAAGGTCAGTCAATCGTATCTATTAATCTTGTAGCGTGTCGAAGTTAATGACAATTTTAATTTAACGTTCATCTATAGATACTAGATAGTGATAATTTTTAATTACCTCTTGATTTTTATTTTAATTATGTTTTAACTTGACGACTTCCAAGCTTCAGAAAATCCATTTGATTTTATTGACGCCTTAGTGTTATTGAATTAGTGTTCGATTGATAACTTTGACATGTTTAGGTAAACGAAATAGAAGTTTAATTTTGAGTTTTTATAGCTATCTTTATCATATAACAAAAAGGATAAAATCAATTCTATTTACAGAAACGAGAAAAATACTCCTGTATTATAATGAAAAGCGTCTGGTATTATCTAATACTAGTTATTATATCAGATTCAAAGATAATTTGATCGTCACAGTGGAGTGGCTTGAAGTTTTTTTTATATTAAAGGGCAAGACACAAAAAGATGTTAAACTTGATTGTAAGTGGTTACCGTCGCCGTAGATATTTGGATTATCAGAGGAACTATGAATGTGATGTCTTCCTCGAAGGAACTTTTTAATGCAAATTTTGAATATCCCCAAGTCAATTAGCACGTGCGCGGTAGGAAGCTGCTATTAGGATCATTATATATCACGGTTAATTAATTTGTGTTTCTTTATATATTTTCTCTAAATCCATACTATTTTACTGAAGCTCCTTAACTTTCACATGTTTTACAGTCACCAACACAATACAAATAGGTAGCAAAACTTTAAAACAGATTCTTCCTAAGATATCTCAAAAAAAATTCAATCTCTCAGAATTACGAATGAAAAGTTTTCCAACAATTTATATTTCGGCCAAACTTTTTTCCACCATCGCGTATGTGATGAGTCTATCTGCTCTCGAGACCGATAGGCAGCCGCTATATTTTCCGCTCCGCTGAGTCAACACGAGACCCATTCATCGGTGCAATGAAAATATTGCCCATTTATCTTTTTGTTTCTCCCAAACCTTTCGCTTTAACCGGAGTGTGAACGCGAATTGTGTGCACTGACAGAATTCATTTATCGCACTCAGTGATATGTGAAATCACTATTTGTTTGAATTCATACCTACAATGTTTTCGTGTATATTTCCAAGGATTATTGACAATTCGGGAGGTATCAACGGAATGATTGCAGAAATAATTGCTTGTAGTTGTTATCAAGTTTTGAGTAAATAAATTATCATTTTTTAAGTGAAGGAAATATTAATCATACAACAGTTATAATTGGCCGTTGGCGCCAACAGACATCGGACACGTTCAGAATAGGATTGTTAGCCCCACATAGAACAGTTAATGGTTTGTTTATAGTTCTTACAATTAAATAGCATTAAATTATTAACAAGACGGCAAGGATCGGGCTGTAAGTAAAATTCGCTCAGTTAGTATGTTCACATTCACATGTACCTAGTTAGTATCTGGCCTATTTGGCGATGGTTTCAGATAGTAAAAGCCAGGGCAATAGATAATGGATATTGTTTTCCCTGCTTTTTCCCTCCAAAAGGTATCTGGTTTTTTCAGTTCTTATTCCAAGTTTTTCTTTAATAAGCAAGATACACATTAAAACGATTAACATGCAAACGTTATAAATTAAATAAATGCATGTGAATTAGGTAATCTGGTCCGATTAAAATCTGCCCTCAATTGAGAACTTAAAAAATTACTATGTTTATCATAAACCAATTGTTTCGATATCAATTTCAACTGTATACAACAAATGTTTTAAATTCTATGTTCTTTATATGTATATGCACTGTAAAAAACTAAAGCGCTATAACTGCGCAAACAAAATAAACATTTTTCATATATTTCGCCATTTATTATGACTACTTAGCTATCAGTATTAACAGGAATATACTCCATGGATAAATCTTTCTTAACTTAAAAGGAGTGAATGAGGACACAGCCAATCGAACACTGAAGCTGTGGAGCATAGTTGGGACAAATTAGACAGGTCATCGGTAGCGCCACGTGGCGCGTCCCGCGGGGCCGCGCTGACGGATTGCCGCGCGATTGCGCGCGACAACGCCTCCGCTGTCACACGTCAAAGGCATTTGATGTTGAGGAGTGATAAACTGGTGCGGACATTTTTGATATTAAAACGTCGATGGGACTTACAAATTTTGTAGTGAGTACCTATAGCGGTTAAGAATACTAAATAGGAATAGGTACTTAATATTCTAACACATTCTTCTTTCCGGTTCCTTACATTCAAGAATATGTAAAGCATATCAAGATTCAGAACAAATTGTATTAGATGTTAATTACGATATGTTGCTGTCATGAACTAAATTAATTATCTGTAATTGCCGCGCGAGTAGGCGCGTCATCTCTTGCCAAATGTCACACGTAAAAAAATATTTAAAATGTCAGTGATGAATAACATTTTTTTTTAATCTGCGTAATAATTTTTAAGTCATTATTACATAGTTGTTGATATAAAAATTGTATTACCCATTGTATCGTAACTTTGGTGGTGGTGTTATTTTCAGTTTAAAATAGCATTAAATTTTTCATTATAAGTATATACGTATGTTTTACAATGTATTGATGTTCAATTTTCGTTTATTGTAGGAGTTGCGATTTTCGAAGAAATAGTTTATAGATACGACCGATTTAGGTACAATTCCAAAACATCCTTTTTGATGTACCTATTTTATTAGATTGCATGTTGATATTAATCTACTGAGATCCAAAAAATTTAATACATTTTCTTACTTCCCACTTAATGTTTACTATTTATGTTATATGACCACTGAAATATACTTCAATTGCTAGATACGAGTATGTACTGTAATAACGTTTATTTTCTAACAGATTGCTATTGGATAATTGGCTTTGTTCGTCACCCGTTACGACTAATTACCACGCGTCAATTTCGCTCGTGTCCCGAGCTGATAAACCTTCTATGTCGGGGCCCTGTCTCCATTTCCCATTGACATCTTTGTTACAGTCTACCACATTTGCTCATTTGAATTCATAAACGAACACCAGGAAGGTTGAAAAAATAGCTTACATGTTTGTTAAATATAGACATAATGTGAGAATCCATACACAATAATAATGTGCAAAAATATCAAATATATTTTGTTACTGTTCCTTGTTTTTTTTTTCAAATATAATATACATCTTCGCTTATTGTTTTTAATCAGATCGTACAGAACACTGAAAAATTGAGCAATAGCTTGGTGGGTAGCACTTCTAAACTTACTGATGCGGTGTTAAAAAAAGGGTTGCAAATATTTAATACGTTAATATTACTTAATCGCCGACAAAAGTCATAAATGGTATATTAACATAAAAATCATATTTTGCGTATCGCGCAACCCGCCTACTGACAGATGTAGGTATTGTACCTTAATAGCTTTCGGTATGCTAATTTTTTTTACAAACGTTTCTGGCTTACGCTGTTGCATTATAATGTTTAAAAAAAAATGTGGGCACGCGCGCGTTGATCTATGCGTGGAATAGACAAAATATGTTTTTTTTTGCGCCGTGTTTATGCCTGTTTAATATTTTCGGTTAATGATCGTTGCAGTAATAATTTAGTTCTCTAATTTATTGGTACACGGGCGTGTCGAAAAATCGTTCATATGAAACGTATGGTTTAAAAATGAAACATTAATTAATTGAATGATGAAGAGAGTGATGAATGTGGAAGAGGCGCGGCAGGTCTGTAAGGATAGAGTTATTTGGCACTCGATGCTCTCTGCCTACCTCGTAAGGGACCTGGCGTGAAGATATATATGTATGTATGTATTAATAAATTATATTAAAATATTACATTATCAGATTGCCGAAGTCGGGTTTCGTGTTTTGTGTATATGCTTCACAAGTCGCAAGAATTATCTAAACGTAGTGTTAACGGTAAAAATCTATGGCCATCCTGTTTTCAGTTTTTACTAATGACCTTAAATTGATTTTAGACATCAAATTGATTTTAATCGTCATAAATATTACGAAAACAACCATATGACGACTTATACAATACCCAGCGAAGATAAACTTCAAATTATATAAAATGATATTAACCCGTCTTCACGGTCGATATCACAACAAATTGTGGCGAACATACCTAATTTCCTCATTATATATTTTCCCGCACCCTCAGTCTTGTAGGTGGGGGATGGGGGGATGATTAATCACGCTACATGAATATGCATGAGGGTCGGGCTGTCAGGTGCGGGCACCTTTAAATATCAAATGAAACATGTACGCCGCTTCGTACAAGAATGTATGACGTAAATATGAATATAGAGACAAAAGCCCACTTTGAAATCCGTGAAATACATTTTAGTAAAGAAATATTTATACACCCCTTTTTGAATTCTGTGCATTTTTACTTTCATATCTACGTAACGTAACATCACGCCTGTTATCCCCGAAGAGGTAGGCAGAGGAGTGTAGAACACTCCCACGTTTCATCAGTTACGTTTAAGTTACCAGTTTGTAGCAGCATACTAATGGGATTTAAATATTTATAAAAATTGACTCTCTAAGCAATGTTTATTTGAGCTCATTAGTTCATTGCAATTCATGAATCTGACAAACAGTTCAGTGTTACAGGGATAAGCAAATGTACAGGGAAAAATTTATTCTGACAAAATGTTTTTGATTTGACAGGGAGTTCGATGTTGCCGAACCTTTCCACCTGTTCAGAGCGTGGGATAGAGCTGCTGCAGAAGATGGTGCTTTGTCAGCGTACGGTGGTATTACCATTGATAGATACTTTAGAACCTGGTCCGAGAAAGCCGGTCACCCACTACTTACCGTCACTATTAACCAGCAAACCGGTCGTATGGTGGCTACTCAGGTGATTTTAAAAATAAGCTTTATATCTTGGCTTTATAGCTTTAATTCTTCTATGTTCTTCTGTACTTGTTTCAAATCGAAATAAATTGGTAATATGAAATTTTGATATAGTTATTAATGACGGAAGAGATGTATCATGTGCATTAATAAATGTTTTAGGCTCGATGGGAACGAAATACTGGTGTTTCGACTTTACCAAGCCTTTGGGACATTCCCATTACATGGACTAGAGGCGGTAATCCAGATTTCACCAACGTGAAACCGTCGATAATACTTACAGCACAAAGTACAGTTCTCGATAGAGGCACAACCGGTTTGGAATGGGTGATTTTTAATAAGCAACAGACTGGTGAGCATGATCTATAATAAATTGATGGCTTTTGCTTTTTCCAAGATCTACGAATGCCCATTTATTCCCATTTTATGTCTTTCTATAGGTTTCTATAGAGTCAATTATGATGACACCAACTGGATTCTTTTAACTAGAGCACTCAGAAGCAGTAGCAGAACCGACATACATGAAATTAATCGTGCCCAGGTAATTATATAACGATAAACAGATACGAGGTACCTAGTGATTTTGATTATGCTTTTTAATCATGAAATATTTTACCGTATTGGTATTAATTTTGTGAATGTGAAAGATTATTAGCACATGTCTGATCAGTATTAATTGTCTAGCGTTAAGTCATGTGCATTTTCCAGAATTAGTAAATTTAATCAATTACTAGGATAAATTTAGTAGTGGCTCAGAGTTTGCATTTGTACCCGGTGAGTGGCAATAAGTTCACCACCTGTTCCATAATAGAACGTATATGAAACCAGTGAAATGTTGGAGTGCATTGAACTTCTCTGTATACCTTCGGGTATTATAGGTGTGATGTTACGATGTTGCTATGATTCATTTAGAAAAGCACCCTACTACTCCAGAGAACAAGTAACATTACTGTCAACTATGTCTATTTAATAGCAAGGTGCAGTAAAAGACAATAGCAAGAAAAATCCAACATTTTGTTATATGCTTACAGATTGTTGATGACGTGTTCGCTCTTGCTCGGGCACAAGTAATGCCCTACGAAAGGGCTTTCAACATTTTGTCTTTCTTGGAGTTCGAAGACGCATACGGGCCATGGATTGCTGCCGTTAATGGATTCAGCTTCCTTATCAGGCGGTTGGCTCACGACGATGCGAACCTACAGAGATTGAGAGTAAGTCGCAAGTCGTAAGTCGAAAGATGTTTGTGAGCGCATAAGCGTCGTTTTTATACGTGGATGACAGTCAATCATTTTATAATTATTTCATTTACTTACTTTATTGGTCATGATAAAATATGTTTTAACTTATACAGACTGACGTAGTCAGATTAAGTGCGGCCATCACCAGACGTCTTGGGTACAGCGCAATTGATGGAGAGTCTTTCATGGACGGTTTACTGAGAATGCACGTCATGACATTCTTGTGTGAATTTGAGCATCCACAGTGTGTTGCTGCAGCTAGGGAGAACTTCCAGAGTTGGAGAAATGGTGGATTGTGAGTATTTCAACTTTTTCAAAACCTTTCTCATCGTTAAGTAGTTTAGGTTCAATCATTTGAACTTAAAATTAAACAGCATTTTTGTTAATGCCATTCATAATCTTTTTAATTTTATAGCAATCAAATATTACATAGAATTGCAAAGGTATTATAAGTCATATCCCTATTATTATGAGAAAAGAATCGTTTATTCTCATCTATAAGTAAACAGTTTTCGTTAAAATTCCTACACCATAGATACCTCGTTTTGGCAGCGATATTTTGAAAATTTTGTCAAATAGTAAGTTTTCAACGTGAAGACTTCTGCACGGATAGGTAAATTTAAGTATAAATTTTAGATATAGATATAGATCTTGCCTATTATAAGCTAAATTTAATTTATTCAGCGTAAACGCGAACATGCGCCCATGGGTGTATTGCACTGGACTACGCACCGGCACTGCTGAAGATTTCAATTACCTTTGGAATAGACAATTGAATGAGGACTTAGCGAATGAGAAATTAGTTTTATTAGAAGCTGCTGGTTGCACATTAGATCAAAATAGCTTAACAACGTTCCTGAACGCTATCACTGATGGATTGGAAACTGTGAGGCCTCAAGACGTCGCGACTGCTTTCGCTTCAGCTACGAATAGAAATGAAGTAAACACTTTGCGTGTGTTGACCTGGTTGGAAGCTAACCTCCAACGTACAATCACAAAGTAAGTTCAAGAATCGTTAAGATGAAGTTAATAATGTCAAGTTTGCAACATAATTTGCATAATTAAATGCGATAATGACGGTATCGTAGGTATTATATATTCTAATAAGTTTTTATTTTAAGATGACCCTTCTCTTTTACAGTATAGGCAGTGCAGCGTCACCAATCAGTAACATTGCTGCCCGTCTGTTGAATGAACAGCAAATCAGCACAGTAAGTGATGTTATTACTTAAGTTTTATAACAATCCTGGATTACTGAAAGTTATATCCCTTTTGTCACATTTTTTGTTGTGTTTTGACCAGTTAGTGTGAACTTAAATTCTCAAAAATTCTATATATGTACATTTCTTTTAATCGTGCTAAGAAACCGGTATTTGATTTGTTTAAAGACTGTAATTTTGTGTTCTGTAGATTGTAAGAGTCTGTAAAATTCTGCCCAAGAGCTACTTTCTATAGTTTGTATTAAATTTTCCCTTCATCTTAGTCGTACACCCCTGGTGGAGTAATCATGCTGGGTTTGTTGTGGCATTTCAGAGGCTTTTAGACTATTGGCAACTTTCTCTAAAACGATAACGCCGTAGGAAAACACCTGGAAGCTCCAATATGAACGGAAAAGTTAAGTAAAAAATCTTTTTTGCAGTTCCAAAGTTTCTTAGACCGGAGTCGCGAGACTCTAGGAACAACGTACAACACCGGTGTCAACGGGATCGCGGCAACCAGAGAGAACCTTGCATGGTCTACGCGCCGCACTCCCGAATTAACGAGATACTTCGATACTGGTTATGTAGATGACGTCATCATAGAAGTCGCGGAGGAAACGACGACAACCACCACCACAACGACAACGACTCCCGTGCCTACAACTACACCAGCACCGGGTTCAGCCAACATTGCGGCATTCAGTGTTAGCACTTTCGCGGTAACCATTGCCATCGCATTAGTTGCGCAAATGCAATAAAACTTTTTGTACGTAAAATATGTATTTATTATGTACTTGTTGTAACAAAAGAATGTTTTATACGTATTTTAATAAAATATTGATATAAATATAGTTTTATTTTCGTTTCGTAGTTAAAACATGTGAATTCGTAACTATAAACGGGTCTTTAACAGAAAAAGGATTTACAGGGGGAACACAGGATATCCAACTATTAGAATTCCATGATGAAAACTACACCTACTCCTCTTGCTAGTCAGTCAAAATTAAAGGCTTAATCTATGCACTCAGCACTTAGTCGAGAAAAAACGTAAAATCACGCCTGTAATCCCTGACGACCTAAGCAGAGGAGTATAGTTCACAGTTCCATGTGTCACCTGTTAATTTTGTCAATTCAAAGTAAATAATTCTGAAGTATTAGTAATATTGATTGCCTCTTTGATAGTGTTGATGGCAAGCGCGATTGAGTCGAGCGGTATAGGCTCACCATCTATAGTGGATATAGTAGGACGTAAACGTAACTTATGAAACGTGGGAGTGTAATACATGCTTCTGCCTACCTCTTCTGGGATTACAGGCGTGATG
>DWDU01002966.1:0-12102 GCA_018245575.1 Jemadia suekentonmiller
ACACCAGCCTACAGCGGGGCGACGCGGCGCCACGACGGCAGCCGGGTTACCTCGGCTATAGATGTTTCACATCAAAATTATATTGTTGCTTGAAGAAATTGTTTGTGAACTATGTATTACTGAAACTTACGTTTACTTAAGAAATTGTATAACTTTGTCTAGTTGAACAACGTTAAATGGGGTTTCAAAATCAGTGATAATATTAATACAAATAATATAAGGCAATAAATATATCAATTGTTTAACAATGTACCTGGAACTAATACACCTTCCTTATCATCATCTACCTCCTTTTTAACACCATTTTCTGTCGCAGAGACACCCTTACCCTTCATGAACGCAAAAGGATTCTTCTTTTGTACAGGGGATTTTTCTTTCATTATTTCCATCTCCTTCATTGGCGATGGACTCTTATTTATCTCATTTTCTTCATTTTCCTTTGTTTCTGAACTCAAGTTTGCTTCTCCAGTTTCTGATTCGCCAATTTTCTTTATAAGTTCCTTATCAATCAGTTTTTTACTTTTTTTTGGGGTAGTATTTTTTTCCTTGATTTCAATGTCTTCAGATGATGGACTTCTCTGTACACAAGGCTTTTCCTTAATTTGCGGTGACAATTTCTTCCCTGTTGTTTTGTGCTTTCCTTTAGCCATCTTAGATTTTGGTGAAGCATATGTTTTAAGATTATGATCTTCTAATTTTACAGCAGTTGGATGATCAGTGTTTTCTTCTGAGGATCTGGTGAGCTCTGTGGGAGATTCAGGCTCACTTTCTGAACTCTCAATTCGCTGCCTTTTTGATTTCTTTTTCTAGAAATATACAACCGGGATAAACAGTTTTTTAATTATTTTATCTGTAAATGTAACATCACCCTGGGTAATCCCCGAAGAGGTAGACAGAGGAGTCTAGTACTCTCCAATGTTTCACTATTTATATTTACTCAACTTGGAATCGGTGATAACCTTATTGTCATACACTAGATAGAAATCCAGGCTCTGAATGCTACTCGACATTTTGACTAGAAATTCTAACGTGAACTGTTTTGCATCATGCCATGTACACATAAGATGTACATGTTTTGTTGAATTATATAAAATATTGCTTGCTTGCTATTCCCCGACTACATTTCTCGACCCCGTGCCGAGATACAGGTTGTGGTAAGAGGCGGTTAAACCCGGCGTCGGCATATCGCGGCATGGCGCGGCCTGCTTAGGCCTGGCTATGACCTGACCATTTATGGGCATCACCATAAACGGTTTGAGAAACCGAGCTCTACATTTTCTAACCTGCATGTCCAGTGTGAGGAGAATGAGCATAACCTCTCAGGACAGGCCTATGTCCAACAGTGGACTGCAGAAGACTGATGATGATTACAAAAATATTGCTTCTAATGACCACTTTAGGCCAACATAGCTTGTCAACAGAATATTTTGAAAAGACTTGTAGCTGAGACACTTATCAACACATACCAACAAAATACAACAGATAACAGTTTCACTGGCTATTAATCAATATCCTATGGAGCACTTCACAAAGCTAGCTCAGGTATCGATAAAGCACAACCGTGTAATTAATCAGTCATCTCTGCTAACCACGTTGTAGGTAATATTAAAAAATACAACATAATTTACCTTATTAGAGCTACCAGGAGAGGCAGGTCGTTTTGAAACTTTTGGAGATTCAATCTCAACTGAACTTGTTTCTGTCTTCCTCAGTGAACTCTGAAACATAAAACAAAAGAAAGTTATTAATACTACAAAAATAGTATCACTCAATACACAATTAGAAATTGGTTGTGTTGGTTGGTTGGTTGCAAGTGTGACTGCCGATGGGGAGGTCCTGGATTCTATTCCAAGGTTGGGTGCTACAAAATTTTCTAAATTAGATTTCCTAGTATTGACTCGGAGTCTGGATGTGTGACCACCTATTCCATAGTAGGACACAAACGTAACAGGTGAAATGTGGGAGTGTTCTACATTCCTCTGCCTACCTCTTCGGGGATTACAGGTGTGATGTTATGTTTGGAACTTGGTGTTGTTTCTGTTCCCTATGAGGTATTCAGTGTCATTACATTACAATAGTAATATTTGCTAAAATACATGGCTTGGGTAGGCAAACTTCACACACTGTTTGTGCCGGAACATAAGAGAAACAAATTCTTTAGAGTATTTTTTTTATGGCCTCTAAGAGGTTCAGGTTTCTCAAAAATGTTTTTCCTCACATTATAACAAATTGAACATACCTTAAAACACTCCTTTTGTAAAAAAGTACACATGAGGATTTGAGTTCAATGCTAGAGTGGAGCAAGTGGACCCAAATTATGGAGCTCTTGTGCACACTTCCCAAAATTTATCTGATACCAGAGTGCAAGACTAGCAACTTTGTGTCGATGCTCAAGGCGTAGCAGCTTGGACTCTATGATTTTGTTATTACCAGTAAAATATCTAGCATGTTTTTCCATAGAGTTCAAGGCATCTAGCTGGTACTTGGTGGATCCATCCCATAGGTTGTAGCAGTGAAACGTAACATCACGCATATAATCATCAGGACCTCTTGATCGGCAGTCGGGCTTGCAACCAACACAACCAATGAGGCAGTCAATATAGATAGTTAAATTATCATAGTTGGAAGAGCATCCACACATACTGAATAATGAATTAAATTTTTATATAACGTTGTAATTAAGAGTGTGCCTTATGCGGTCTAAAGATAATGTAACTCTATAAAGCTAATATTGTAATACTAAGTCGTAGGAGATATCCAATTTCGGATGAAGTTCAAGGTTGTTCAGGTAAAGCTCTATTTAAACATATTCAGCTCGTACTTTTTCAGAAGGTGTATTATATAGTACTGAAATTCTATCGTTACATGAAAAATTACCTGCTCAAGTGTTTCTTCAGAATCGTTAACAGATTTCCTAGGAGTAGTTTTGAAAAAGGATGTGATGCTTTTCTGTGCCATTGTTCTTGCATCTATGAAGCTGAACGAAGGGAAAGGTTGTAACAAGCTATTTTTATAAGTTATAATACACACGTTGCTATTTCTAATTAAAAATGATACTACTCTACAAGTTCCAAATAATTTTGTCAATCTCTTCATAAGTGACCAATCTTTTGTCTTTCGTAATATTGATAAAAAATACACATAGTAAATAAAAATTTCACGAATCTAACCACAATACAATCCCAATCCAAAAATTTCACGAATCTAACCACAACACAATCCCAATCCAAAAATTTCACGAATCTAACCACAACACTATCCCAAAGCCTATAAAACTTCAATTTATTGACATTTTCGGCGCCAAAAACTATTTGCTTGAATGTCGACTACTTGTACTAACAAATTTGGGACTGACGTATTGAAGTGGTTTAATTGATGTTAGTGAATTTTTTAACAGGTAATAGTAATATTCATCATATTATATTTCAAGGACTAACCTTTATTTCAATAAAATTAATAAGGATTGACCCAAACCTGCAAATCAAATTTTATTTTATGTGGCTGCCTGGTTGCAACTCTGTCTCATTTGATGTTGCTTTAAAACAACAAGGAAACATTTCTAATTCTTTAGTTTGTATCTAATGTTCTTAGAGCTATATAGAAAATTATTAAAACAGATATATTAATTATAATATTTTGTTCTTAAAATTTTATTACCACTGTATTGTATGGCATATTTAGAGGGAAAAATATTAAAAGTGTTTATACTGATCAAAAGTCGAGAACTTATTTTGGTAAGATGGCGCCCTCTAGTCAATGAAGTGTCAACTATCCGCGTGTCGTCCATGTTCCGAATGTGGTGTGACTTATTTTTGTTTTGTGTTAATTTTCCATGTAATGATTATAAATGTGAAATGCTTCATCATGTGTTGTCCCTTATAGTGGAACCTTGCTCCGGCTGAATGGATCCCGCCGTTGCGTGGTATCAGCCCGAGCAGGAAGGACCCGCGAAGCGCCTGTGGCTTCGGATTTGGGAAACTCAAAGTGAAATAGACAAAATGAACCTAAAAAATATAGAAAACGCCAATCCAAATGTGAATAAAGCGCAAGACTTTATACCTATTAATGATGTGAATGGTGAAACTAGGAATAATAACTACTTCAACCCCGCTCGAAGGAAAATGAATGATAACCGCGCATCTACGTTTAACATGAACAAGAATCACGATGCTCTCATAGGCGAATATGGAGGGTGTCCTTGGCGGGTACCCAACTATAACTACAAGCCCGGGATACTTGGGTGAGTTAGATTTGATAATTCGTTTGTGGTGTGTCAATGAGTGGCGCGTGTAAGTATCATTTAAGGGGAATTGTGCTGCTGGTGGTGGAGCTGACAGCGCGCCGCCTCCGTCGCTGTCACTACTGTCACAGCGGTCATACCGCGCGCCACACGACCATTCAGTGTGAACCATTTCTAGCCAGTCTCACATTATTATAATTAGACAACATGACTGCAACCATTCAGTATTTTACTAATAGACAACTAAAGCAATGTAGTCACAGTGGATGTAATGTTATGTTTATGATTACATTATAGAGCTGCTTCTATTATATTCATGACTTTGAATTTATATGACATGGTAGGATGTGGAGATAAGTCACATTAAATTATGCTGTGTTTATTAGAAATATCAAGTTCAATTGATGTTATGCCACCATCATTATAGTTTACCTTAAAATGTATGTAGTATAATTTCATTATTATGTTAAATTGATTATGTGGAGGTGTTTCCCTTATGCTGTGTAGAAGTAGGTAGGTAAGCCTCTGGTGATTTTCACAGTGCATATTATGTAGTATGTAGTGTGTTTTGTGTGTTATTAACAGGTATCAAATTAATTTCAAGTTGATTTCTAGGAATGTCATGTTTTTCGAGGATTATGCTAACATATCTATTATACATATTTCAATGACTAATTCTGAGAACTTGGGTTTGATTCTTTGGTTGTGTATTATTTCCATTTTTAAGTTAGATTTTTTAGCTAAAATTTCTACTGGTACCTCTAGTCTAGATTTGTGCCCAATAAGTAGACACTAGGCACAAATTCAAACTCCCAAGATGCTTATTTCCTGTTGCATGTTGAACATAAAGGCATACTAGTGCTCTGTGTGAGTGTACTTCATTCTTGAGTTGAGTTGAGTCACTAGTGAAGTCTATCAATGATAATACCCTGAGACAGATTAAAATATATCCATTTAACTGTTACATGCATCTATGAGTTTAATACTTTCAGTTAAGTGAGAAACATGTGTTCAGCTAAAAAAAGGTCCATATCAATCTTATTTATTGTTTTGTGTAGTAAATAAAACACAACTTTTGTGTTTCAATTGCATGAAATTTGTTTAGGTCAATTAGTTTTATCACCATTGTTTACATCATGTGTAATCTGCCTTGTAGAGAGTGCATGTTGTAGTTGCATGCAGAGATAAAGCAATAATGTGCCTGTCTGGTCACTAAACCAAACATCTCAGTATGTTTGGAGACAAAATTAATATAAATATTTATAATTAGCTGCCACAGCCAACTTTGTTCTGCCTTAGAAATTATTTGTAGTGATTTTTTTTTTATTAAATAAAAAATAAACAACCCATTGTTATTATGTTTGAATATTTTAATGTTTGAAAAACGAACAACAGACAGAAATATTAAAATCATGTTCAAAAAAAGGAAGGTAAAAATTTGAGCTCATAGGTATTTTTTGATGGCAAATTAAAAAAAAACAAAGAACAATTTTTTTTTAAAAAAGTTTTCATTTTCTGGATAGTGCCACCCTTATCACTTGAGCTTACAAAAATAGTCTCCAACCTATTCTCAGACCTACTAAATATATATAAAAATTTCATAAAAATTGGTCAAGCCTTTTCAAAAGAGTTTGATTACTAACACTGTGATGCGAAATTTTAACATATTATATTATGAAGCCTTTTATTAAAGATATTATTGTCATCTAATCATCACAACAAGACTCTTACAGTGTAGACATAGAGCACCAAGTCCCTAATACATGTAGCTTTAATGACCTGACCTACTGCTTCTACAGTTATCTGTGTTCACATATACACACCAGTTTTAAATACTTCAGATTCTGATTCCATCAACTAGACCATGAACTCTTAGATAAAAATACCTGAGTCTTGGTCTCTCTCAGCATCAGCATTCTGTGACATTCACATCGTTTTTGTCTGGAACCCTTATAAATTAAGGATATGTCAAATAAATAATCTGTAGAAATGTATGTAGCATACAGCATTGCACTATGAATAATGTGCATAGTGCATAATAGTGAAGGCAATTGAAGTCTTAGATAATGCAGTAGGTATGTGTTAAATGTAAACCATCAGGTGACCGGCACACTGCCCTACATAACTCGGCAGGTGCAGTTCTATCACAGATTGTTGTGTAGTTACCTGTCTTTATCCAATTTGCACAATCAGCATACTTGTTTATATTTACTTTTATACTATTTCATAGCACTAGACCTATAGAAGGTAACTTTGATCCCTTGCTGCATGTATTGGCAGTTTCTATTACTGTAAATAAAGTATTTAAAGCCTATTTAAAGACATGTTTCTGTGTATATATTGTAGTATGTACTATTATATCACGAGCTATGTATTAATATGTAAAGAGTAATTTTTGTAGTCCTTTTTAGTAACACAGTGAAATGTGTGATTTCATTGCATGATCATCTTATCAGCCTTTACCTTTGTGATTTGGCAAAAAGAGGTAGGCAGAAGTGTGTGGTATACTTCCACAGAACTCAGAACCATCAAATAAAATACTCGTAATGTCAGACATGACAGTCTCTGGTCAAGCACTAGCATGGATTCAATGTTTATAGATGTACTCTACTCGGACAAAAACTGTATCAATTTTAAAATTTAAAAATAAATATAATCAAAATCAAGTTTAGACCACTGTTGTTTTAACACAAATTATTTTAATTGAATGTTACAATCTCTTTCTAAGCTACATACACAGGCAGTGGTTAGGCAGTGGATTGTCCTTGTATATTTGGATGTAACTTGTATATTTAAGGTTATCTTACAATCTAGGTAACAACACACATTGTCACTGTGTATGTATTAAAAGTATTTACATACAAAGACTGGTTAATACAAAAATACAAAAATGTATTATTGATTTATAAGTTTCAAATACAATAGGTCACAAGGGCCCCTGTACTAGGTTAGTGACTGTGTTACTGGGTGCCCGCTCAACACGGAGGCATATAATAATAAAATATTTTAATTGTTTTGATTACCAACTTAAGATAACATTGGTGTGCGTGTGTGCGCTCGTGTATGTGTCCGTGCTTGTGTGTGGGTGCACGCGCGTGGGCGTGTGCATACACGTGTGTCAGTGTGTGTGTGTGTGTGTGTGTGCGTTCTGTAGGATTGTAGGTTATTATTTTATGTTATGAAGATTTTAGTAATAGTTCAGTATCATTATACTTTAATTTTATTACAAATTTAGAAATCTTGTCTTTTAGAGAATTCTTTGTTAACAGGTAAATATTACATCTGCTATTAATATTGTTGTGAAGTGATGCCAATTGACATCCATATTGGTGTTTCATAAATTTAGTTTTATTGGAAGGGATTTGGCATACTTTGGGTTTTCTACATTGGCGCATCTGATTAGAGGTATAGGGAAGATGAGAATGAAGTTTTTGAATACAACATAGTGTGTATAACTGACGGGTGGTAAGGAGATCATAGGAATTATAAAGTTCATAGGTAGGTAATTTAGAAGGTTTTCTAAAAGTGACCTTGAGAAGAGCCCATTAGGCTCTTTCCAAGGCCAGCAAATGAGTCTTGGCTGCTCCACCCTAGACTGGGATACAGTAGCTTAATGCAGATTGCGCTAAAGCTTTATAGGTCCTTATTACAATTCTTTCGCTGGCTACCTGCCTTAACTTTCTGAACACCCACATAAGTTTTCTTATCCTATCGCTAATAGTTAAAATATGGTAACTCCTAAATATTTAGTACGATCCGTTCTACTTATTTGATTACAAAGATAGTTATTTGATTTTACTTTGGTACACATATAAACTTTTAAGTTAAAGCTAGTATCTGGCAAGGTATTTTAAAAGGGAACATTAATATCGGTAAGTGATCATTTTAGAAATCTCTTTAAGATTAAAGGAAATGTAATGGACTACCAGAGAGACCATGATGATAAAGAGTGACCTATCAGCAGATGCGCACAAGCTTAGGCATGGGTATGGGTCAAGTAAACAGAATCCTCCATAAATATTTAACCGTCAGGAAGCTCTGTCTGTGCCCGGTGGATATCTCATAATTTGACCGAGGCCCAATCTCTCGTCTTGATCGTTGCCTTGAAATGGTTCAAAGATTTAACGAAGGTGACTCAAATGCTGTGTTCGACATACTTACGGGTGACGAAAGTTGGATTTACTGTTATGATCCAGAAACTAAAATACAGTCTGCTCAGTGGGTGCCAACTAAACAGAAATTGCCAACTAAAATCAAGAGGGGTTGAAGTGCCGGAAAAAAGATAGTGTCTTCGTTCTTCGGAAGGACGGGTCATTACGCGACAATTGTGTTAAAAAAACAGAAAACGGATACTGCAGAGTGGTGTACTAACAGTTGTTTGACATTTGTTTTGAAACAAGTTAGGAGCAACGACCTCGCAGTAGGATGCTCGTTCTGTCCTTCGCCACGGCAACGCATCATCGCGCACCGCCAAGCGAACGATCGACCACTTGGCGATGACAGACGGCATTACTGGCTCACCGCCGTACAGCCTCTACTTCGCACCTTTGATTTTTATTTATTTCCAAAAATAAAATATAAATTTCGAGGCAAACCTTTTATTGATGCCGAGGATGCAGTGACTGCGTTTCAAAACGCCGACGAAGAGATCCCTAAGGACGAGAGGGTAAAGTGTTTTTCTTAGTGGTTCCATCGGGTGCAGCGATGTATTGATGTAACTGGACACTATTTTGAAAAAATATAATGATACTTATAATTAGCTAATTTGGTCAGATTTTGATTTTCTAAGAACTTTCAGTGTGGCCCTCGTATGTCGTGGTTGTTACGTAAGATATAATACGTAATCTTTGGGAACACAGGATTATGATTTTTTTTTATTAGAATGATTCGTGCATACGACTCCGACGACTTGTACAGTCTGCACACTGACAAGTTACTGCAACACGTTACTGGATATGTCGTCGCGCGCCTTGTGGCTGTAGCTAGTGACAACGCGCGTACACTGCGCGGGGTTCACACGCGCACGCGACGCGCATGTAACAGCGGCAGATCATTCTATCCGCTTGGCATGAAAGCTTGCAATGCGTGTTCATTAATCACATGACATAAAATCCTCATAAACTAACACCACCAGTTTCGGGTGTGGGTGGCGTGCTGTATCGCAACAGTACTGAAACCGACCTACGCTACGTGAGCAAAGGCGACTGTATCGCAATCGTTTTCGACTTTCACGCTACCGCATACCTGCAAAACTGGTCGTGGGCGGCGATCCTCGGACTTGTTACGAGAGCCATATTACCATAAATATGGCTCTTATATAAAAATGTTCGTAGAGCAATAACGCCCCCGTGAGTTATATAGGAGTCGATGACCATAGTAGTTCCGTACATTTATCATTATTGTATCATTACGCCAGTTTACTCATGGGGTACGCAGAGTTGTATGTAGAAAAAATTGTTGCTTAATGAACATGGAGTCAAGCAATCGGCTTTCGGTCGTAAAATGAGGAGACATTTCACGATATTATAAAATATCAAACAATTCGCCGGTCATTGCTATTTGCAACGAAAAGTAATCTATCTATGGGTGGCGTTCGCTCACCAGCATCTCGGTAGCCTAAAAATAGACCTTTCCGTTGCACGTCGCGTCGGCCCACTTAACTTTTTATCGTACTATAATATACACACAAGCGCAGAGTACCGCTGTGGTGACAAGAAAGCTCGGCAACAAAGGCGGCGTGGAAGTCTAGAGCAGAGCAGAGCCGGCTGACCTCGATCCGCGAGTGGCCGCGCCGTCTAATAATATTTTTACTTTGAGTGCAACTAGTCGTCTACAGCGCGGCGCAGTGTACGCGTCATGCTGCTAACGCATTGTACGAACTGAACTAATCAGTCGCAGGCTCAAGGGTGGATTTGAATATTAATTTTACCATTACCCAAATGATACAGTCCACGTGTAGAATATAACGTTTTAGAGTACCGATCCGAATGCCAGGTGAGTGAGTGTAAGTCGCCTTGACATCGCCGGAGCAAGTGGAATTCCGCGAGCGGGCGGCCTTCGCGCGGACCTTTCACCCGCCGCGGAATTTTATTGAGGTTTAATCGCCTTCGAGCGCCACGTGTGCTCAGCAAGCGTTTTCACAATTACTACATAACATCAGTGAGGCCCGCACAGGTGGCCGGGCCCTCCACTTTGTTTAGTATGCACTTGTATGGCTTGTCTCTAGGCGTAACACAAAAGTCTATGTTAACGGAAAGGCTCATGGCATTCTGTGGAGCATTCTGATCAAGTATAATTCAGTGTTGGTCACCTTACCATTCAAAAAAAATGACTACCATCAGTAACCTGTGCTGATATGAGATCGTCAAAGAATCAGCGTTTATTCAATGAAATGTTAATTTAAGAGTTTAGGGTCGTGTCAAAGCATAAATTGTCGTTCTTGTTATACGATAAGCAGGTTATGATTTGGCCGCGACTCAACTTGTGATGACCTACTCCGAGCACGTGTCTCCTCCCGATAGGTGAGGTCGAATAAATTCTTAACTCTGCAAAAGGTCTGTTCCATAAGATCTGTATGTGCTGTATAACATTTAACACAATTTTACAGCTAACGACATCTTGCTAGCAAAATTGTCGTGGATACGCGCGTATTTTGAAAACAATCTTTCACTGCAATATGTTGTGTGAATTTTGTTTATAACTGGAACTGAACGGAGCCGTGAACTGATAAATCGCTTCTTCATAAAATTACACTTTATGATATCATCAGCTAGTTTGCTTCCATTTTTTCCATTATACGCCACTAAGGTCGATCTCGTATCCAGCCACTGCCGACTACTGCGTATGCGATCACGGAAATACACTTAAAAGACGCGCAACCTTTCGTCCAATACATGAAGGAGCTTCGAAAAAGTACTCTTCAATCTGCTGTGTAAGAGCGACTCAGCCAGGCGCCGAGCCGCTAGCCACGACACACTACAACTGCACTGTCATATTTTCCGGAGGAGCGTGCAACGTGGAATATATACATATGTACAATTTAGAGTGAGCGCGTTGCAATGACATTATGCAACCGCCACGCGACGGCGCGGCTCAATGCACTAGCCGTAGTAAACAAACGCGTGATTTGTTGCTATAACAGAGTGTAGTTCACCCTTTTCAATGTAATGGACACCCCCTTTGCGTTGCTCGCCAACACGATAGAGCCGGACTTAAGTCCACATGCAGAACAAGTGCGTCCAATGTGAGACTATACAGATATTTGGCACCCTCTGCCTGCCCTGACCTGCAGTGACCAAACAATAATAATAGTATGCAAGTTATAGAATGACTAATAGCAAGTAGTGGACACGTAAAGTTGTGAAATTCATTCGTTTTACAGCGCCATACTGCACAATCATAACCACGTAGCGGCGGCTCTTACATCCGAGGGAAGATATATTTAGTAACCGATGCCCTTCGGCTAATTCGTAAAAGATCTGGCATATTGATATAATAATAATAGCATAATATATGTGACACGCATAACTTTAACCACTCGCCGTATTGTTCCTCATCATTGTCATCAGCCTATTGGAGTCCACTGCTGGAAGTAGGCCTCTCCTGAGTGGCTATGCTTTATACCCTTGGCATGCGTGCTGGGGATCGCAGAGCATAGCCTGTCGCGGTGCTTACCCTGTTGTCCATAGGCTTTCGGTACATTTAGCTGAGCCGAGGGAGGACCCGCCTTTGGTCCTGTAGCTTGGGATCAGAATACGAACTACGGTATCTCATTTTACAGCGCCATACTGCACAATTATGCACATGTCCTACAAAGCGACTAAAAGAGGGATTCTGGGGTCGTGAGCGTTTAGAGTGGGAGC
>DWDU01002967.1:0-12101 GCA_018245575.1 Jemadia suekentonmiller
GACGTAAACGTAACTGGTGAAACGTGGGAGTGTTTTACACTCCTCTGCCTACCTCTTCGGGGATTACAGGCGTGATGCTACGTTTATTACTAATATTGGCATACATTTTGAGGCAATAATTGTACAATGTGTACATATCTAATTTTCAAATATATTAATTGCTTTTTGATGTGAATAAACACATTTTGTTCAAAGAAGAAACATGAGAACACAAGGAAATAAGAAGTATTTCATTAACATTCTACTCTCCTGTGCTAGTTTGATCATGTCCTCGTTATCTGATCTTGATTGACTGCTAACCATAATTATTATTGTCGTGAATGTATAATTATTATTCTTAATCCATATAAACAAAGACATAATAAATGAACTGACTGCATTACAGCGAATGCTATGGTATTTATTTATTCAATAATTCAAACCCATTCAAAGTAACCATAGAAATAACTTCCTTGCTCGATACAAAAAATACACTTTATTATGCTCAAAGCACATTATGCTTCTTTAGGTTTTTCCATTGATTTCTGGGTTCTTGTTTTATATTTTCATCTGTATTTTACTTTCGTATCTATTTTGAATTCTGGGTAATCATGGCAGATTTTATTAAAGAATCATTAATACTGCAACGCAACTAGATAGTGCCACTTGAGCCCGAAACAGATGTATTATTAGGAGCTACGTTGAAACCTCTTTGTAGTACGGTTCACATTTGTGTATTTTTACCAAATATCATGAATTCCAAAAGAATAACTGCTGTACATGTACCTACATAAATCTTATTAACATAAATCTTAAATAAATTGTAAAACGGCTATCAGAAAAATTTGTAAGATAAATTGTAGTAGATATAATTACTTATTGTAGAAAAGTTTTATTTAATAGCAAATTATTAAATTTATTTATTTGAAAACCACTATCCTTCTCTGAATAACAGTGATCCAAACAAAGTGTTCAAAGTATTTTGTCCCAAACATTTTTATCCAAATAGTTCGCTATTGCACACGCAAGAATAACTCCGTACCCTTCTGATTAATTCACAGAAGCACAATCGTTACGAAATTTCCGTACAATATTCTCCTTAACATAACTACGCATTTAGCAAAACAGTCAATACCGGAAGTGAATACTTAGTCAATTCCATTCTATCACCACACACGGCGTCCGTAACAATGAGCAAATTAGTCATAATTTAATACAGCATGCACTGTAATTTTGCAGCCACGATTCAATTTAAATCTCAATGAGTCCCATGACATCATGAGGTCAATCGACAGGTTGACGCAAAATACGGCGCAAGCGGGTCAAGTTTAAGCAGAAAGCGTTAAGTTCCTATCTTCTTGTAAATGTTGTTGATAAGTTACTTCCCCGGTGAAGGTAAAAACATGAACTAAGCAGATATAATTGAGATACACGCGCTGCAAGATACCCCCGACCTCTATATTCTTGACCTCGTGTAAGAGAGATCAATTCATATTGACTAGTGTCTTACCGGAAATTAGTGTTACGTTAAAAAAAGAACTGTTTTTACGGATATTTAAATTTTCGATGTTTCTGTTGTTTTAACAATAAAATTATGTGTAAGAATTAAGAATGCCTTTTTGGTCGTGTTATTAGCAGGTGTGATGGCCGATATTGAGGTCCTGGGTTCAAATCCCAGGTCAGGCACTAGTCGATTTTACTAATTTAAAATTAGATATTAGTGGCTCGGAGTCAGGAGATGTGCCCGGTGTATGGCAATAGGCTTACCACCTATTCCATAGAGGGACGTAAACCTTAATGGTGAAACGTGGGAATGTTCTACACTCCTCTGGCTACCTCTTCGGGGATTGCGGTCGTGATGTCACGTTTCATTGGGTAAGATAAAATTTTTGAGTTCTTTTTTTTATACAGGCGTCTCTCGTGATAACGAACCTATTTTAAGATAATATATTGCAATTTATCTTCAATTTAAAACAAGCCTAGCATCAAAATCATATTATATAATTTGAAAGTAGAATTTAAAGTAACTTTCTAATTAAACTCTTTATGTAAGGAAGTAATTGACACTACAAAACGTAACAAAAGTTTCCAGTCTCTAAAAGGTTAGAAAGGTCACAATGCCTGAGGCTAATGAACAAAATGATGTAATCACGCAGCAGTTTAAGTGATGGGAATTAATCGTATGATTAATTTACATCAACCTTGTAAATAGGTTACCACATGTTGGCATCAAATATTCGACTGTTGGTGTTGGACCAAAATTGTACCAATCTTCGATAACCAACATTTGACCCAACATTCATCCGTCACTTTCGGTTTCGTTTTTTGAATATGAATGTATATTTTACAGATGTACAGTATTATTTGAAAATATGCGACGACCGTGAAATGTTACATTCTCCTATTAATAACAATTTTTAATGCATAACTGTTAGAACTGTTAAAATTGTTAACGAACGCCTAAAAATACTATAGTTGACCCAATGTTATAGAGCGCCATATATAAATCAGATAAACTACCTACATCTAATAAATTGTTCAAGATAGTTAACGTTCGCATAATAACATCATTCTTGAACGTCAGGCGAGAATGACTCTTAAAGATATATTTATGACGATTCAGATTACTTTGATGGTTTTTGATACAGTGTTAAATTGTCCTGGGTGTATCGTAGGTGTGCAATCATTATGTCAGAAACATCAGCCAAGTGATGACAAGGTCGTAGAGTAATAAGGCACGAGTTTTTTCTGTAGGTACCAGTTGTTGTAGATATTAATAATATATACCATAGCTAGCGATTTTTCCTGTATTCATTATACGTTTTGTCGTTACTTGAATAAATAAATCGTGCAGTTTCATTAGGTAGATACTTGTTTTTATAGGAAAACGTGAAATTCATTACTCATTAATTTTACACTTGTTACTAATTATTTCCGTCTGACGATTTTACCTCAAAACTCATGAATGGGTTATGTTTAAATTAAGTATTGGCTAGGAATTGCTTAAAATATTTACTAACAAACAATGACCAAAGGAATCCATAAAGGAACAAAATAAGGATTGCATGGAGTTAAAGTTAATGAGAGGACTATGTACCTACACCCCTGATAGTAACTTATTAACAAAGATTAACTGGATTATCAACCTGATATTATAAAAGTCCACATGCTTATATACATCTGCCATAAACCCACATCACTGTAAAGCAAACAATTTGGGCATTTTTTGGTTGGGTAATGATTTTTACACAAATACTATTTGTGCTGTTTAATTTATTTTAGGTTACAGTGAACTTATTTTTACACATCAGTTCTGTATGAATTTTGTTTGATAATTTGGCTCTTGATACAATCTGATTACCCCGAAAGGAACCTGGTATGATGATATAATAATTATTATAGTAACCATATGAAACAATTGAAGTACATAGTAAAAACATGAATACCATTTTTGATTATATATGTACCTTTAATTACGAATGAATTATATTGTTAAATTGAATATTTCAGTTCTGTAACAAACTTGAACGTACGACTGCGTAGGTGGAAACACGTCAGTACCTCAGACAAATCCAACGTAGGTAATGAAAAGGTGCGTTAGTTTCACTCACGATCACGACACGATCGTAGTAGTAATATTTGTAGTTGTCCAGCATCTGTGGGCGGATGTGTTGCAGAATGCAGCCCGCCCACGACCAGGCTCCGGCCTACATTAGTTTTGAAACTCGGCGCCACTCCAATAGTTTATGAGCATATCTTACTGTTCTGGATATTAACATACATTTCAACTGTGTACCTTTCGAACACTTTGTGAAACTTAAATAGGATGTTACAATTCCAATTCACATTTGACAAGTTCTAAAACAACGTAACTGTAACATTTCGATGACGTCATTTGAACGTTAACTATTAATTTTACTTTAGGTATTTTTTCACTTTAGCAATTGTTTAATGGCGGTTCTGTTTTTTCTATCTTTGAAATAAAATGTAAATGTCATGTTTACACATAGGTATATGAATAGTGAGTAGTGTTCAAGAATCTTGCCAACAAGACAAAGTACGGTGTTTCCGCGAACACATTATAAGATATTTTTCATGCGGAAAGTATGTAATACACAATATCGTCTCGCTCTAAATTCGTTGCTCTGAAGGTTGAATACTGAGCGAAAATAGATTTTTCTGGATTGATGTAGTGTATCCATACTTTTATGCTCAAGAGTGATCTTATTCGAGTAGAAAAAATATTGGAATGAAGAAAGATATTTACATAGGAGTGATTTTAAAACCAGATAAAATACTAAAAACATAACATCACGCTTATACTTCCTCGAAGGTGAAGGCAGAGGAGTGTAAAACTGTTTAACCTTAACACTGGCTTTTATAGTGGCAATGTTTGACTAACGATACAAAAGTATATATGCATAAGCGATATATTTAAACTCCCAAATGTACCTCGGAATATTTTGATTTAAATTATAAAGCACAATAAAAATGTAGATCAAGTCACATTTCAACTCATACTATCATGGTAAATTCGCATTTACTTACTAGAGTATTTTTGATTTTAAAATAGTACCGCGGATAGGCGAACCCACGATTACACCTACGGCAAACTAAGATTGTCCTCGTCTAACTGGCAGGTTACAATCGTTTCCTTTCATTCACACATTTACAAATATCAAGGAGGATTGGTTCTTAAGTATGAATGGATAAAACATGAATAAACACGGCGCGTATGTCTATTGAAGGTTCATATTGTATGACAAGTGTTGGCCTCGCTCCATGGATTTTTCTTTCTACAATTTAAACCTAGTAAACAACTGGCCATCTGGTCGTAATTGATTACTGTTGCTATGGACACGTGAGTAATTAGTAATCCGTTGTCAACTTTAGTATTATTACATCGTTTATTACTACATATATGTATTTCATATATTGATATTATCTGTATGTATTCAGATTAATACTTATGTACATAGATAGATAAATTGCTAAGTTTTAACAATTACCTTTTGTTATGTGAATAATATATATGATAATTGAATCATAACAAAATATAGAATTTTTAAAGGTAAATCATTTTAAAAAGACAACCTCAATAATATCTTGCTACTGTAACGGACAATTTACCACGAATAACAAAATACCCGCCAAGGTTATCAGCTGTCTTGGCGGACAAATAAAAATAAATTTAGTGCATACGAAACAGGTCAAACTTGTTTTTGTGTTAGGGTCGCGCGATTTGTTCTACAGCGAGACAAACATAAATGTTTATTTAAAAATACTATAAATGATTTTAAAACTTCATTTACATTTTAAATTACATTAAAAATTTGTATGCTTTGCTGAGATCAGGAGCTATGCGTTTGAATCAAAATATTATCCTATTTCTAAAATTATAAGACATCACACGAAAAGGTGACGACTTTTACCATTCAACACTTAAATACCGCAAGCTGCATTAAGAAACTTCATTCCAATAAATTGAATTATCAATGTATTAATTGAATTTCTACATAAAGAGCGTTAAGACACGTGAAAAAAGAACAGACAATGTTATCTCAATGAGTATGGAAATACAACTTACAAACCAATAATAGTAATGATATTCACCAACCAATAATAATAACTGATATTCATGACAGATTTCAGACAAATTATTGAGAATGTGTACATTTCCAAGTTGCGTACCAATAATAATAGTAATTGATATTCTTAACAGATCAACAAATTATTGAAAACGTGTAAATTTCCAAGTTGTGTAAGCTGTGAATTTTGAAACGTACGATTAATAAACTAAAATGAATTGTTGTTTTTTACAAAAGGGCTGTCTTATTAGGGATTATCAATATTTTAGATTGCTTTAGAAAAAGAAGTCTACAGGCTGGTCTGAAAGGGCAATGATGCAACTTCCTGAGTCAGCGGCGACGAGGAAGCCCAGTTGGCAACGCGGCCAACAGGTATCGTTAGAAATAAACGAATAGTGGCGGTTCTACGAAAGCTAAAATTAATTTGGCATTATTATATCGTTATTATATTAATAGTTCGACAGGCCGCTAGGGTGGAGTTAAATCACTGGTGACGCCACGACTACTACTTACAATGTATTGAAGCAATAATTAATTTCATTTTTTGGATGTTATCAGTATATTACCAAATAAAACAATGTTAATTAATGGTAAGACAAAGAAAATTTTTGAGATTACAGCAATTAAGTAGCGGACATGACATACTCGTATATTACAAATTATTTTGACTATCTTTTTCCAAACATCAAAATCTGTATCTTTTCAAACGTCTTAAAACTAAAAACCAAGTAATCATGAGCATAAGCAAAACAATACAATCGTAGTACATTATAAACCGTTAATATTCTATCTATCTTTCTTACTTTGGTCACTATTTCTTTCCACATCGCCATAGTAGGCACACTGAGCATTACCTTCCCATGTGAAGGTTGGCGAGCAATGATTTATGATATCGCCATTTTAAGCGCAGTGCACGACCGTCGTTCAGTTAGAATCATTTATTTGATATAACAAAGCAAAAACAATGAATGCGGTTTTTCATATACGTTAAGGTCACTTAACGCATGTATTAATACTATCCTGAGATGCAGGTTCATTGACTTAGCCATATTACGTTTTGTATTAGTGAAAGTCGTTCGTACTTTCGTTTGTGTTGTAACGTATATGTATATAATGTTGGGAACGCATATTGTTACTTTTGAATTAAACATCTGCAGAAGTTAAAAGAAAAAGTTTTCTAAGAGTTGGATGATCAGCCATCGTAAGAAATGGACTGGTCACAATATCCAGGGCGCGCCGGGCAGTATCTATATGTTTGCATTTAATTAGACATAGCCGTTTTATTGTATAGACATGGAAATAGTATTTAACGCATTATCAACTATCGACTCAATGAAAAAGATGTAGGAGTTGCCAAATAAAAAATAAGTAAGCTGTTCAAACATGAACCGATTTACCAATTCAACATCTATAGACTGAGAAGAACATTTCATAACCGCAGTAGACAGACATATCAATATTTTATTGGATGATGCATATAAAAATAAGCATTACATTTTCTCTGTTTATTACTAAGAAGTCACGTAATTCAAATGTGATTTAACCTCATGCGCTTGCTTTGTTTCGCGGTAATATCCTGAAACCCTGACATGAATAAATCGGAATTTAAATGTCCCAAGCCAAACAGCTGGCAAAATAAATGACACATTATTTATTCCACATACACTTATCTGGTATATGGAAAATGACCTTAGACGCATATAATGCAATACGTAATGATAAGGAAAATTCATTTAGAACCAATTTTACATTTGCATGTATTCACATTATAAAACCATAATTAAGAACTATATTAAGACACCTTAAAATCAACGTAAGTTTACCCCTGCAATCCCTGAGGAGATAGGCAGAGGAGTGTAGTACACTCGTACGTTTCACCAGACACGTTTACGTTCCACTATGAATTAGGTGAAAATTAGTGTATTGCCATTTTGTCATACACCGGGCACACTCAGAGTCACTACTAGAAATCTCGTATAATATTTATATTATTAAAATCTTGTATAATATTACTGAGGTACATGCAAATTGTCATGCCTAATACCCGTATAATATATAAGCATAGGGTTTTGTTCTGTAGACACACTTATTTTTACTTATTAAATAAATAAAAGAGATATTTTTAAAATGTTTAAAATTTTGTTCGTTGATTACGTTTGCTCACAATAAACATAGCATCACGATCGTATTAGTACATATTGTACTATTTAAATACTGAAGTAAATACACATTTGTTTAGAATTTTTTGAATATTCACCTAATTTCCCGGCATCTCTATGATCCATGTGGACCGGTACCGGCCCGGCCATGGATAGCCGCCAAGTTATAATATTAGCGCGCCCGAAAGCTGATGTCATCGTTTCCACACTGTTTACACTCGATTCCGAATTATATTGTTTTTCGCTTTGGAAAGCGCAAACCTGTTTCAGACTCACGAACCGCGTCATACGTGCGTAATGTAAAATTACTGAAAGATGAGGCAAAATACTTCCCACGCGTTCTGATGTAGAAAAAGTACAAACAATCGCTAATATGTTGTTTCATTGAAAGAAGAAGTGTAAAGAAGGTATACATCCGTTCAAACATCAAACTTTAAAAGTTCCTGACCTGACATAATCGACCCTTTTCCTCCAAGCAATACGCCCTCTGAATCTGTGGTTCCTCAGTGTTCCTCAGATCCTCCGGCCTCTTAGGTTTAGAAAGCATAAATAATAATAATATATATCTACTATACCTACACATAATAACCTCTAAATTGTTTTGCCTTCGTTGTACCGATTTTTTCTTTTGAACAAATATTAAGTATGAGAGTCGTAAGTCGCGTAGAACGCAACAACGCCTCGGCCTAGCTCGAGTTTCCTTTATTGACGGAACCGCTGCATCTATGCCAATTGCATTTGGCACGGACGCGAGGGATCTGACACGCAACACGATTTCCTTGCACTTCTCATTACGACTGGTTTTATAGCCTCTATTTATTCAGTCCTTTATTTACAGAAGAAATTGTGATCTGTCTTGTTCAGTTCTTGATCTGACTGCTGAGCCGGGGGCCTAATGTTAGTATGATGAGCACAAATCTATCTTGGAATACAGAATAAAACCTTGTCAGAATCTGTATATACCGGTATACAGTGTGTATACCGACTGTGTTTATATTAGGTCAGATGGCCAAGTGTGGAGGTCCTAAGATATTTCTCAGTTTCAAGGTACTTTTGAATTCGTTTCACGTATGTACTTATTATGGCTAATCTTAAATACATGTATGTAAAAAGTTACTTTTTGTGTAACAGTCTTAACCCATATGATTCTAATATTTACCTCAAAAATATAATTAAATTTTAAATGTATGAGGTTCTCTCAGACGACAAATAATGTCTTTGTCTCTGAAATATACCTAGCATTGCTTATATATAACAAATGACGTGTTCTTTACAGAGTTATCAATATTCTAAACGAGATATATTCTGAGTATATTAAATATCATCTATTAATGAACTGCAGTGTGACATCATATGCTAAGCAGACGTAACTTCCTATTCATATCTCAATCATGCAACTTATTAATTGCGATGCATCATACCATAATGTATGATCAACATCTATTGCGCTCAGTATATTTTTATCAAACTTATTAAGATCTACATTTAGTAGATAAATATTTAAAACATTTATATGAAATAGTTGTGACATTATATACATAATGCATAACGCTAAAGATTTCCATTAACTACAAATTAGACAAACTTCTTTCGCCATTTCTACTTCCATCAGAGATCATACAAGCTGCTTGTCTATGTCTGGATATGTGGGCTCGGAGTCTGGATATGTGCCCGATGCATGGCAATAGGCTCATTACCTATTCCATAGTGGAACGTAAACGTAACTGGTTAATCGTGGCAATGTTCTACATTCCTCTGCCTACCTCTTTGGGGATTATAGGCGTATGTTACTTTTTTTTTTCTTGTCTGTGTAAGGTACTTTTGATCTCGCTTTAACCTAATGTAAATATTTAATATTTAGAAATCGATTTACAAATCGTTACCATACTTTGATTGATTATTCGCTATTATACCAATATATATGTCTTGCTTTTTTTACATAATATCCTTTCACATAGATATCGGTTGTGATGTAACAACATAACTCAAACTGCCGAATAGTGTTTCATGCAACAAAGGGGAATAAAAATTATCGGGTTTAGAATTGAAATTCGTTTACTTAGATTCTGCATCTCTTTTTTACACGCAATCTGGTCACTGGTTTGCTGGAAACGCTTTTCTTACACAAACTATTTCGTTTTTAACTTATTCTGTTAATAGATATCAAATAAGCATCTGTAAATATTTATTACGTATATCATTTACAAGTTTCTCCAACATCCATCCATGCCAATTTCTCACCATCACCGGTGGTTGACCGATAGAGAATGCCACCAGGCATTAAGGCCGCCTGTATTACAGTTTATCTAAATTTTGATGTTACAATGAAGTATGTAGGTATACATAAATGAAAAATTAAATGCAAATTAGCACTTATATCACTGGACTAAAGATCTGAGAAACAATTTTTTTATTAATGTATCTTTGATGTTGGTGAAGTTAGGTTACCTACTACACTACATACATTAAATTACAAAAATAACTTTGTAGACTGGTATCAGTCAATAAAGTTAAAGCGTTTAGCTTATTCTCTTTAGTTTTTATTTATATTGTTTGTTCGCCATTAAATTATTTAATAACATGAACATCAGTCTCTTTGTAACGAGTAACAGTAACGCCAGACGCTACCGCGTTGGCTAAGTAGTTTCATGTTAAAGATTTCTTATAATACAACATTATGGATAATATGCTGATTATGGAAAACTAACTTAGTATCGTCAACGTTGTAGGAAATAATACGCTATTTACCGTTATTTGAGTTCTTTTGAGTCCATGCATGTACATGCACTTTGTATATGATAAAACATCAATTGTTTACATTCACACTTGGAGCCCTTAAAAACAAAAATAAAATTCAACAACGTCAACAAATTCTCGCTAATACGATTCGCTGACGCATAAAGCCTTGCGGTTTTCAACATCTCAAACATTCGATACTTACCGAAATAGCAGTGAGCAATATCGAGTGAACGAGACCAAGGCGAGAGTTCAATAAAATCCTGGAATTATTTGTCATAGACCTGAATCATTTCAATTGTTATTATGACTTATGACATGACACCAGTTAACTTGAATGATCCTGAATCAGTGGTGAACGTAGTTGGGATGCGTATCTACATTGAATATTAGGTTTTACCCATAACGTTCCGTGAAACCTAAAAAATGTCTATCGTTTCATATCAAATTTTAAAAAATATTGTATAATTACCATTTGAAATACTAAAATTATCAAGAGAAGGTAGGTCAAATCGTAGTATTAGTATAAGAACCAAGAGACAAGCAAAACCGTAAAATCGAATTTTCTCTTAGTTCGAAATGCATGAGCTATTTTCAGCTAATATTTGATACACCCTGATGGTCAAACTCATCAGCTGTAACGTCAAAACCAATTAAAATGGTTTTAATTATTCAATTGTGTGGATAACAAGTTCTAATTGCTTGTAGGTTTACAAATTTAGTCCTTAATACATACATGGTTTGGTGAGATCGTCTTCATATTGCAGCTCTATTTTCGAAATTATTTTCGCTTATTCCTCGAATGAGTGTTTCTTATATACTGAAAGTGATTTTGATGCGAATTTGACCAAATTATTTCAGTTCACTCACATGCTTTTACATCACTCCAGCCTTGCCAACTTTATAATTTCTAATAAATCCCTTGTTACATTGCATTAATTCTCTATATATTATGCATTGATATTTGTGACATGTGTTAGGAGCATTTGTTTGGCTGGATAACTACCTCGTTCGTCGTGTTGGTATAACATAACTGGTGGAAATTGTAAGTGTGCTACACTCTTCTGATTACCTATTTGAGGATTCCTAGCGTGACGTTGATAGGAAGGAGTTAGACCTTTACGGTATACCCGAATCGGTGCTCGTATATTATTTACGGTATAGGATTTTAACACTTTTACCGTACCTATCTGGTTTTGAAGTACTGTGAGAGTACAATATGTTTGCATACGCAACTGTAAACCGTACACGAAAACTGTTTCGGTAAATCGAAACGTATTTACGCACGTTTGTATAGAATGTCAGGTCACATATAGATATTTAAATGCTTAGGGTACCTAAATGAAATTTAAAATCCTTGGAAGATTCCAAGATTTTCACAAGTTGCAAAGTTTCATAGTTTCTATTTCATTTTCCATCCAATTTAACCACGAACAACTCTCGATTCATCTACCGTTTTTATATATACCATATATAAAGCTTCATATTATCAATGACTGCCTCGTTGGTCGTGTTGGTTGCAAGTGCGACTGCCGATCGGGAGGTCCCGGGTTCGATCCCCAGGTCGGGCACTACAAAAATGTTCTAATTTAGATTTTCTAACTTAGATTTTCTAGTAGTAGCTCGGAGTCTGGATATG
>DWDU01002968.1:0-12101 GCA_018245575.1 Jemadia suekentonmiller
TGAATCACTAAGATTACAGGAATATATGTTAAGTTAAGAGTGTAAGTCATTTATTATTCATGCCAATTATATTAATCGTTTCAATTATTTCTTTATAACTAAATTTGTATTGTTCTTGTTATTTAGCAAAGCTGTAAATTGTGTAACGTTTGCACTTAAATGAGTTATTTTGAATTTAACAGTGTTTGTATATGTTATCACTTATCACCAATATATTGGCTAGTGGTATTACCGGTTGGATCGACACAGCGACACCTTTTAACGAAAGCAATTAATACTACTCCCGAGATAAGACCTCGAACGAGTCCACGGTTGCGACATGTTTATTGAGAACGCAAACTGATTGTCAGGACTTCCATACAGATATGTATGTTTACTTACATTGCGATAACGTACAGCCAAAGTATAGTTAGCTGTTACGTTGCGATGTGTATTGTTAGCTGTTGCGTTGCGATATGTATAGTTAGCCGTCAATCTGGATATTAAGTCGTACCTACACTAATTGACGTCAGGTCAAAAGACTCCGAAACCAATGTACGTGTATGAAGAAAGTGATGAATACAGATTGTGACGTCATATCTGTAATTGTAATCGGCACTTAATGTTTTCTGCCTACCCAATAAGGGATCTGGTATAATGATAATAAACTAATAATAATAAAATAAAACTACTTACGTTGCAATGGTATACAGTCAGAAGTCTCAGAAAGCGGCGTATATAAAGCGAGCGATGAACGTTGAAAAAGCGCCCCAGGTTTGTAAGGACATAGATGTTTGGTGGTTGAAGCGCTCTACTTAGCCCGAACAGGACCTGGCGTGATGATATAATAATAAACATATGTTTACGCACTTCTGATGATATATAAGAAAATGCACTTGTATCGTGTAAAGTGGCAATAAAATTATTACTAATTATACTCGTATGTACATACATCTATCCAAGCGGTAAGGTTGTATGATAGTAATGAGGCTATTGCACCCGCTGTATCTACCCGAGAGTGCACCATAAAAATTGACTAATTACCATTTGGTTTACTTTAAATGTTGAAAGTGTTTTAACATTGCACTGGCAGTGAATGCTGCGTTATATTCAGTTTGACTGAAACGAATAGTGTTTTTTTTTTGAATTTGCTTTCTCTTCGAGTGTTTGATTTGTTTTCAAAAGTTATAACATAAATTGTGGCACTACGGTTGGTATGTAGTATTATTATTAGACAGTCCTGCCAGACTACGCACGATGGCCAGGGAGAGTCCCAAATATCTTTATCCTTAAGAACCCAACGTGCTTTTTCTACATCCGCCACTCTCTTTAGACACTCACGCCAGTTTCAAAGACTCTTATATTTTTTTTTGCTGACAATCTTATCGTTCCACTGTTGGAACATGGGTCTCCTCTCTGAATGAGAGGGTTAAGGTCATACTCTGCGATGCTGGCGAAGTGCGGGTTGGCAGACTTCACAAACTTCTTTCTTATAATATACATCTATAGTTATCTCTGCACGTACCTAACTATTTAAAGCGAATGTAGAGTTTAGCCGAAGGAACATTCAAGTTGGAATAACGAGCCTTTATATTCCGAGTGGTACTTGAATGTTGAGGCGAACAACGCGCTGGCTTGAGATTAGGCATGTCGGTCTTGTTTGCTTCAAGATATCATCTAGATCCACATCTCCCTTAGGCCCTGGCCGCGCTGCGAGATGTGCGTACGTGCATCCTCTGTTTGTTATAAAAACGATATCTTTATTGTAACCGCTGAAACGAGAACCATCTTGTTGCTTGTATTGATGTTATGCTATATATTGAAATAACATGGCTCGTTGTTCCAGTACTTGATGAACCATACTGCCTGATGACTGTTGAGCCGGGGCTTGTGATTTCGATTTCCACCTAGGATGTGTTTGCATGATGAGCACGAGATTTTGTTCTGTTTGGACACAAAAACAATTAAGTTAAACATTCAATATAACTCAATTTGTAATTGATGCTGAAACTATTCATAGCTACGGTTTCGTCCAGTCTGCGCAATATACAGTTCATTGTAAGTGTTGAAATGTAATTAAAATGAAATTCTGACGTCATCGTTGCTATATGCGCGTAGAAAGTTAGCGATTGTCTATTAGCCGTTGTTTACTTTATACGTAAGTTTTCTCTTATTATTCCGTTGAAACTAGTCGTTAAAACTCGTCGAATGGCGTGAAAACGATTTAATAACATCCGATAGACGGGTGGACTTGTAATTCGTATACCGATTGTACGCGCTGGAATGCCCTGGTAGGCTACTGTCCAGGCCGGTCCCGGCCGCACGGGAGACACGACCCAGTATTTATACGTGGGAGAGATCGCCTGCATCCTTGAAATTTTTGGTACTTTAAAAGGGAAATAATAAATAACTCTCCTTCTTGGCACTTTTCCCATGTCCCTGAAAATGCTTTAAACTTGGCAATAACTTTTCATTGAGATTTTTTGGCCTTGACTTTGATTCCCGATGAGCTCGCCCCATTTTTCACTTTTACAACTTTTGTAGGATACAAGTTATTAGCTAATGTTAATTTCGTTGTGATAAGAGTTTGGTTTTATGTAGCGGGCGAAAGAGAAATTTTGTATTTTTTTTTTTTATTTTGCGATACAAAAATATCACTTCTAGCACGTTGCAATGTACAACTAAGTTAAAAATGCAGTATCATCAGAACATGCTCCATGAAAATATTGCACCACATAAATTAGTTTGGAAACTGACACACGCTTGACCTTTTTAGGATTTCGTCCATTGTGTATATGCAAATTACAACCTGCACGTGCAGTTGCATGTTTCCAGATGTATTTAAAATGTGTCAGCGAGTGAATAAGTGAGGAATCAACAATTTTTTTATGCCAGTATACGGCGAACTACTTTAACTGAAATCTATGACATTTTAAATTGTTAAGTGACATTGATGAATTAATAACATCGTGGGTGCTGTCCACAATAAGAAGAGGTTTTAGTTTTGATTGATTGACTAATCCTGAGTCATAGGGGGATGAAACGGCTCGGAATGATCCCAAATCAAAAGGGGGTGATGGGTGGGCCAAATAGTCTCGCGTAACTATTGCTCTATTTACGCCTGCTCCAGACTGGTTGGCGCGCGCTCTAGCAGGAGATGGCAATATTGTTTGGCAAAGAGCCATAACGTATAACATAAAATCCATTCTTCCGTCATCTTCCATGTTATCAGAGTGTGCTATGATTAACTTTTTGAACCATCTTAAATAATTTCCTGATATTTGTCAAAATTTGTTACGATCAAAGTAACGTTTTATTTCAAATTTCATGAAATACCCTTATCGTTGCCGGTGTCGGGTATATTTTGCCACATGCGGCGATGTAAAAGCTGTTTTTACTAACTCCGTATACCGGCGTTCCTGTGCTGATAACGCGGCCACGCCCAGACGACGGCCAATTTGTAACGTCTGTAAAAAATGTTGCTAGGAGATAGAATAGACTTCGCTTTAAACTAATAAAAGATCTTAATGTCGATTCCCGGATGCAGTTATTAAGAGCGGTTAAAAATAAACTCCTGCTTCCATTCTATGCTCAATGCAAAGATCAGGATGCGTTTTGAACACCGAATACGTTATATTTATTTTATAACAATAGTCAACATATTTTTTGTTCGTTGTTTTTCAACCTTCAGCTTTGATTTTGCGTTGATGGACGCGGATATGATATGCATTGAAATCTGATAATTGTATTTCTATTACTTACGTAGGTACATACATCGGTGTTTATTTACGTGAGATATTATGAATATTTCGTTACTAATTTTTACGTGTGTCCTGACACTTAAATGGAGCACTTTAACCCATGTAAGTACTTATCGAGTGTTATAGGTCAATATGTACGTATGTAACTGCGAATGTATGGTTCACGAATAGTGTTCATAACGAAGTATTGGATACATGGTACGGTAATTAATGATGATAATGATTAATGATGATTAATGATTAAGGATACATGGTAATTAATTGTGAAAAATATATCGAATGTTAATGGAAACGTTTTTATAATATGCAAACTTTTCATAGTTAAAGAGCTCCACACAATACGTAGTAATTCATACGGGTTCTCAGGTCACTTGGTATTGAGTTTTTGTGAATTTTCCAAGCAGTAAGACGTTGTCTCTTACCCTTTTAATAATTAATTATTATTTAGTTATTTATTTATCCTTTACTTCTGTTAACAAAGGGCGGGCTTAATGCCAATTGGCATTTTCTACTAGTCAACCAGGTGATGATAAGTTGGGATACTAATACATTTAATTAAATAAAAAGATAATGTTGCTGGTACGTATAGTAATATGAAATATGTTTAATATTATGTACATTATTACTATATCAACACGCCAGGACCGTTACGGTGTAGGTACAAAACCGACTTAATAATTTTCCTTATAATGTTCTAACAGTATTCAGGAAATTTTTCATATTAATTGTAACAGTATATATTGTTTTAAATTTCTCACACCTACACAAATGCTATTTTTATTCATCGAAAAACGAATTAATGTGCATTAAAATATATAAAGATAGAGGTACGCTAATTTTATATTTTTTTTCGTTAGCGTTTGTTTAAAATTTGATATAACTAGCATGATGGAAGACATACTTAAAAGTAAGAAATATCTGTCCGTCTTTACGTCTCCATTATGAAAATAAGCAAGCGATGGATTAAATAAAAGAGAGAATTGAATAATACAAACTTCAAGTGGCGCGAACGGAAAGGTATTACAAAATAAATGACACACAACGACGTCAGCTCTGAAGTGCTCTCTAAGATCGGTCCATTTCGGATTTACAAGCGGTCATCATTTTAAGGGTTGGAACTTTTAACTCACTGAACGTGTTACGATGCGAAAGTAACTATTATATCATCACCCCAAGATCCTATGGGGTGGGTAGAGAGCACTCAGTACCAGATATCTCTATTTTTAATGCGTATAGATAAAATAAAATATGTTATCTGTTGTTCGTACCCCCGAGTGCAATAGCATTGATGTAAATAACAACTGAATTCTTATCTTCTTCTACATGTGAAAACAAGACGTATTGTCTAGTTCCTTCAAACTGTAATTCCACCCAGTGAGACGGGAATAATGATTCACCTTCATTTGTGTTGTTCAGCGATAAGCGATAACGTACGAATTTTTAACTTGCGATAACATTTATATATATGCTTTTTGGTCGATAAGGATTAGGTTTTGTCACCATCTTTGCATTTTTTGATGCATTGCTACATATTCCGTTACATATTTTAAACTTATATTATACATACATGCATTATTTTTATATATCTATCCATCGCGCTAATACGCGAATATTGTATGTTGCGTGATTTCCATTGGGTTGGTTCCTGTATGACCTTCAGGTGACCGACAAAGTGGCTTGACGACTTGTTTTTCATAATCATATGTCTTTATGGTGCTAATATTTAATATAAAACTTAATTCCGAACCTGCTATAGTATTTGAGATGGCAACAGATGAACGAAGCCGTGACGAAGCTTGGGTTTGACTCCGGGCGATACACTGTGGCCATCATTTTTTTAGCGACTCAGTCCGATAAGCTGTTTGTGTGTACGTAGCTTGGGTGCTTCATTATGCATAACAATGCACGGTTTCCAACTGTTAGTGTTGCAATAAATACATATAATGACGAAGCTCATTAACTGCCCGCCGTGACCTGCGCAGTCGTCAAACTACAATTGATTATGCACAAGATTTTCATTAAAGCACATATCTGTGTAACGTACAGTACCGCACGCACACCATTAATATCTTTCTGACCTTTTAACAAGACGGTGATATATTAAGAATCATTATAATTGTGTAGTACGATTGAACGGAGTAAACACTAACAATTATCGGATTTATTGTTTGTTTTATGTTGTGAAGTATGTTATCAGTTAAAATAATAATTAAACTTGTGGCGAAATTAACAGTTTTTCATTATGTTAAGCAACATTTTCAACACTTCTATAATTATGGTAATATGTTTTATTTAATAAACAATAGGGAATTTGGCAGTGGAAGCCTAGTGGTTTGAAATTCGGCCTCTCACTCCGGGAGACGGGGATTAAATATCACTTGCTATTACTGTGAAGGAAAACATCGTGAGGGAACTTGCGCATCTTCTCAAAAAAAAAAGTTCTCTAAGGCGTTTGAAGTCTGCCAACCCGCACTTGGCCAGCGCGGCAGATTTTGGCCTTAACCCTCTTATACTGAGAGTAGACCCATGTTCCAGTAGTGGAACGATAAAAGGGTCGGAAAAAAAAGGAATATTAGTTTATAGTCTAAAATCTAAACCTGTCTTTGATTTAATGTAAATTTTCACGTCATGGCTCTAAGTGTATTTTATTTAATTTAGAAGCCGTTGATATTCAGAGAATATTTATAACATAGATGCCGTTACCACATATATGCAACTTCACGATAATTAAAAATATGCTATCCAAATATAATTTCGAAGCTAATAAGGCGGCTGGCATGCTTGCTTACCTACACCGCGCTGTGCAACGTTTCGCGCTACAAATTTCCTAGTCTTTGATTGGCTGGAAAACATGGCGTGATGTAGGCGGTCGCGCGGCCGGCGCGGAGGTGCTGCCGCCACGTTACGCGTTCCGACCACGTTGATACATCTAAACATGACGTAGACACAACGTAGACTCGCGCCACTCCAACTGACGTAAACGAGTCGAAATGAAGGTCGTCGGAGCAGTCGCGCGGCGCGTTGAAGGGAATCCAAATCATCGTTACGAACTTTGATACAAAAAAAGATAACTTCTGCAATAAAATGTAGGTATAGTGTCCGTGGATCAAATGAAAAATTCTTGCTTCATGTACTGATGGTCTTTGTACAAATATTAAAAAATATAAATGCTGGATTTTAGTATACTGTCAAATATACGTTCGCGTTTTTTCGTGAATGACTGATATGGAATATTTTATGAGAATATATGTATTTATGTGTGAGATGAAACGTGTACATACAAGAACATTGAATATAAAAAAGCGCTAAGACCCGTTTTTGGTATACACCTGAACTGACGTAAAATAAATATGTGTTAGAGAATAATGAAGTCGGAGACTGGTTTTTGTGACTTATAACAAACATCTGTTTTCATTTCGAAATTTGCTCACTTTACAATTTTTTTGCATTTGCATAGGTTTATATCAATATGACTGCCTCGTTGGTCGTGTTGGTTGCAAGTGCGACTGCCGATCGGGAGGTCCTGGGTTCGAATCTAGTAGTGGCTCGGATTCTGGATATGTACCCGCTGCATGGCAATGGGCTCACCATCTATTCCATAGTGGGACGTAAACGTAACAGGTGAACCGTGGGAGTGTTCTACACTCCTCTGCCTACCTCTTCGGGGATTACAGGCGTGATGTTACGTTTTCTTTTTATTTTAATAATGAAGGATTTTCCAAAATATGAGTTTCGTTTTTTTATGAATTCGCTTAAAATTTTCATAACGTAACACGTAATTTTCATGTCATCTAATATACCAAATGTTCTGTTTGGAGAGATCCTCTCGACACATTCTTGCCGCAGTTAAAAATAAATGCATCTAATTTCGTCAGTGAATAAATTACGACCAGAATAACGGATATTGCATTTCAAAGGCGCGTCATCTTCCATAGTGAATATTTGGAAGGAATTAATCGATGTTTCGAAATATAGAAGCTTTATCCTGGTCACCGAAAAATATTGTGCCTTGCTGTAACACTTAAAACAGATGCCAATCAACAATTTCATAGCGGAGCTCACTTTCTATTGACACTTCGTTACCTGTAGGTGAGTGTGAGGTTGTAATGTACCTTTTTCTAGTTTTTCACTTTCACAGCGATGACTTTTTTTTTTACAGCGATGACTTCAATATGATTATTAACCATTATGTTCGCGTTTTACACCGACAGAAACTTTCCAATTACTGGAATTTTCTATTTAACAAATAACTTAACGTAACAATAAGTATTTTTCTATATAGATTTCATTTGCTCCATTACTAAACGGATCCAATGCATTAACTTTTAATTGCAACAACCGTAAATTAACATGTGCATTTTTTTCTCGTACAATAATTGAGTTTACACTATAAAAGTCCGATAAAAATCAATGTTCTGTAATTCATAAATTCGTAAAAATAATTCAGAAAATTTAATTTTCAATATTCAATCTATTTCTATGTAAAATAACCACTTTTAACTAAATGCATATGTGTGTACACCATACACGGTAAATATACCAAAATAACATTTTTTACTATTTTTGTCTGTCCGTCTGTTTGTTCCGGCTAATGTCTGGACCGATTTTGACGGGAGTTTCACTGGGAGCTAGCTCATGTAATGAAGAGTAACTTAGGCTACTTTCGTTTTAAAATTTGAAAATTTTAGAATTCCACGCGGACGCAGTCGCGGGCACAGCTAGTGTTCTATAATTTCATGTATATGACATCGCTGTTTTTTATAGCGTCTATAACATTTGGGGCCGTAGTCGATGGTAGATGGAAACAGCTTGCTCATTGTAATGTCGATTAAAACTTTTTGTTGATTCATTACAAAGGCCGAGCGGGGACAAAAAGCTTAAGTATACTGGAAGTGGCGAACCTGGGGCCCGACTATGGGGCTGTACATGAGGGTCCACACAATAAAATATATGATTTATGGTCCCATCAGAGTGATACGAACGTGCAATATAGGATTTTATAAGAAATCTTTTATTATATTTTGTTATACTGTTTGATTTAAAAATATAGGGCTGATCGATCTGTTGATCTCTTGTCCTCAGTTGTATTGAGCTTTAAAGTCCATTCGTCCATGGGAATGACACCTGGATTATATTATTTAAGAATTTTTTGCTTGTTTCAATTTGGGAGTAGGTAATTCTAAAAGCTGACTTTATTTATCCTTTTCAATTTCTAGGGGGAAAATTGTGTGTACGTATTTTCCCGCTGGCGAAACATTGTGTTTGTACTGATTAAGTTAAATAGAATTTTGTTGCCAAGCAGAAAAAAAATACGATTATTTTAACATCCGCTTTGATCTAGTTGTGATCAAGGTGCGGTCTTTTAATGGAATGTTCTCGAAAAACACGACGGATAAAAACTAATATCCTGCATTAATGCTACATATTATACAAAGGGTTGTTAATTAAACCTACGCATTGTATCTAATTAACTTGTCAATATGATCATTTCCTTGTGTGTTCGATGTTTCTATGCGTTAAAACTACGTACGCTACTTAATATTGTTTTAATACTGTGTGCCTGTAGGTACACTTTTCGTATGTACTCATTATTTTTGTAAAAAACGAGCAAGAAATCTCCGTTACCGGCGTGCGTGTTTGAAGAGAGCGATGAATGTGGAGGAGGCGCGACAGGTGTGTGTGTGAGGATAGAGATATTTGACACTTGGTGCTTTCTGCCTACCCTGTAAGGGACTTGGCGTATGTATGTAAAGTTACTTTTATAACTTCGTAATGATCAATCTGCGTCGTCGGGTGTCTATTTAGAATTTAAATCTTAAAGACTGACATAAAGAAAATAATAATAATAATATTTTTTAAGTACTCAGCGAATATAGAGATTTAATATAGTCATGACAACACGGACACACAGCTATATAAAATAAATCAAGTACGTAGTAGTTGTATATACATAGATTGGGAAATATATATTTATACGCCACCATCCTGTTACATGAAGTCCTGGCTAATAATGTTCTTGTGTAAATCGTATTACTTGATACTATGCGGAAATTTGCTGGTTAATAAATAAGCTAGTTATTTCAAAATAACTCCGAAAACACTTTGTTTACGTGTTGATTATTTATTTTCTTCTTGTTAACAACACTAGGGTATTTTATGATTGTACTGAAATAATTGTAATTGTTGTTCAAACGTCTGGGTCTGGGTGCAGTTTTCTAGAACTTACCGTGTTAATTGCTGCCTACTCCATTGTACCTATACGATGTTATCTATAGATCACTATAATATACTCTTGTTGAGTACCCTGCGATGAGATGACAAAGATTTATTTCAGTTATAATTATCGTAGCTTGGAGTCTGGTCTCGTGCACGTATGTGGCAATACGCTCACACCCTATTCTATCTGTGACACGAAAAGGTAACTGGTGAAACATGTACTACCCTTTCGGGGAGCCACAGGCATGATGTTACGTTAGATAAAACTAAATAGTTAAAAAATAATATATGTAGTCTCGTTGGTCGTGTTGGTTGCAAGTACGACTGCCGATCGGGAGGTCCTGGGTTCAATTCCCGGGTCGGGCACTACAAAAATTTTCTTACTTATATTTTCTAGCGGTGGCTCGGAGTCTGGATCTGTGCCTAGTGTATGACAATAGGCTCAGCACCTATTCCATGATGGAACGCAAACGTAACTGGTGAAACGTGCATTATTACGGGTATTACACTCCACTGCCTACCTCTTCGGGAATAACATGGCATTTTCATGTGATTTTTTAAGCATTATTTAAATATTACGTTTTTTTTTTGTTAAATTGCACGGTTTCACAATTACATGTCTTATATTAAATATTTTGTATTGTACGTTTAATCAACATTTTTATTGTTCCGATGTTGAGACACTAGTGTTTTTATAAAATGAGAAAGTTTAATAATGTAATCTTGCTGTATTGGTCATGCTGCGCTCTCACTACCGCGGCCCCGCTGGCAAGGCTGGCCACGCTGGGTTAAATACATACATTTATAATTAACGCCCAAAATTGTAAGAATGTATGACAGTTTCTCTATAATGTGAACCATTTGTCCTCAGGTGTGCTGGACGAGGTGAAGGCGGAATTCGACCTGGGCAACGCCAGCGCCGGCTTCCTCCAGACGGTGTTCGTGGTCGCCTACATGGTGTTCGCGCCGATCTTCGGCTACCTGGGCGACCGGTACTCCCGGCAAAGGATCATGACGTTCGGCGTCGCTCTCTGGAGTCTGACTACCTTCCTCGGCTCCTATATAACGGTGAGGGTAACGTCACTGTCTAACAGATACTGTCTCGTACCAGTGGGCGTGACCACACGGTTCAGGAGACGGAAACAGGTAATAGATGATACTGACGATGACAAATATGACGATGACGATGGAAAATAGGCCTTCGCACGGTTCGTCGCCTACTCAGACTCTACACAAAAATCATATTTAGTATACGGACCGTCCATGCAGGTGAATACAAGTTACCGCGTTCCACACAGCAGTCGTTCGTCGCCCATCGCGCGTCGATCCGCGCTTAGGTCCGGGTCTCAGGACGCGCTGACCGATCGTACGCACAGCCCGTTCCCTTTCTCGCCGCGTGGAGACGGGGTTTAGTCCGATGCTGCACATCACTGCACCGCTCACACTTGCTGTAACTCCAGGCAGGGCTACTTTGGTTCGCCACTAAAACTGGTGTGGAACATTGAAAGCCTTTACGATTCATTAGTATACTGACACTTAGGAGAAAAATCATATATATCTGTGAAGTATCACTTTCAAGATTAGATGTCTATCTATTGTTGTATCGGTTACTATAAACATCTAGAGTGTTCTAGAGGAAACCTGCACGAGTTTTCTGTATTTCTCTATAATGTTCTCTAAAGCATGTAAAGTCTACAATGTGAGCTTGACCAACGTGGCAGATTAGCCTTGACTGTTCTTATTTTTAGAGGAGGCCCTCGTCCAACAGTGGGATAATAAAAATGATGGTAACAATGTGTTGTATATTCGGCACTATCGCTTAGTACAATTTTACTATTAAATATCTCTGCCGCGATGTCGCCGCGACCGGGGGAGTTCATAAAAAATGATCTGTTTGGAACCGAAAGTCTACTCCGGAAAATCGTACACTAATTGACTCGGTACATTAATAAAGCCGGACGAATTAAAAATGATCTTGTTCAAAATTGTTCCAAGTCGGTTAAATCTGTTACACTTCGCTGACGGGTCGGGCGTACCAAACGCGACCGCTGCTGCGATGCTCTGAGAGATACCGTACCGCCTTTAATCAGCTAGATAAAATTAGTATCTGCATAGATTACAATTGTGTGTACGTTTACGTTCTAT
>DWDU01002969.1:0-12101 GCA_018245575.1 Jemadia suekentonmiller
AAAACAGGAAAGTGTGATTATAATCGATTGGTCGAATATATCAATTTGGCTGATGAGAGAAAAAGTTTCTCACATCGACAGGAATGAAGAGCGCAATGAGTGTGGAAGAATCACATTAGGTATGTAAGGATAGAGATCATTGGCGTCTGATGTTCTCTGCTTAATTATGGGGAAGAAATATTATAATACATAAAAAACAAAAAGCTGAACTAAAAATATATCCACTGACCGAACTGGCTGGCGTAGGCGTGCTCGAACAGCACGATGAGGAAGCACTGGCGGTACTCGAAGCTGCACGGGAACTGCTCGAGGAACTGGCGCACGCAGTCGAGGAACAGCGCGAAGGTGGGCGCGGCGCGCGGCTGCGGCGCGTGCGGCGCGTGCGGCCCGCAGCGCGCGCGCGCGCCGAACGGGTGTCCCGCCTGCAGCCACTCGCGCTCCAGCAGCGCCTGCAGCCTGCGCGGGACACTGCCGTACACTGCCCGGTCGTACGCCGGAGACAAACATTGAAAATATCACTTGTTAATGCCGCGCGGTCAGAAAGACGGACGTGGAAAAGCCGACTTATATTACTGGTAACTCCGGAATATTCACCCTCGTATAGTTCTGCAGTCGGGGTTGAGGATTATTTGCACCAATGAGCACACGAGCAGCGTGGCGTCTTCCCCGCGCGTGCCGTGTACGAGGACAGGCTCGGCTTTCTGGAAAACAATCGATAATACATATTAATAACCATCGACCCTTTTAACGTCCAGCTGTTGACACCAGGTTGGCCATCAGAATAACAAGGGTCAAGGACAGTCATCAGGAACGCTGGCCGAGTGAGGGTTGGCAGACTTCACGCTCCTTAGAGAATATTCTCTATATGACTCAAGATGTGCAGGTTTTCTCGAGATTTTTCCTTCACCGCTATAGCGACTGATATAATTTACCTAAAAACGCACATTTGAAAAGAGACTAGAACCCGCTTTCTCCGTAGTGAGATGTTGAATTTCAAGCCACCGGGCTATCACTACTCATACTTAGCAATAGGCTCGCTCGGCTTGTCCTCACAAAAGCTGTATACGCACCTGATGTATATGCTGGGCGACGATGCAGGCCGTGTGCAGGGAGTTCCTGACGGCCTCGGGCCAGCCGCACGACTCCAGCCGCGATATCCACTTGTCACTCGATATCTCGCGGTCCACGCACGCTGCAAGCGCGGAGATTGCATTAGTGTATACGCGAGATACGTTGACTGGACTGAGTTTGGCTGCCGCGTTGGACAATTTGTTGCAAGCACAACTTCTGATCGAGAGGTCCCGGGTTCGAAGTCCGGGTCGAGTACTAATTGATTTTTGTAACTTAGACTTTCTAATTAAAATTTCTAATAGTGGCTTGGAATCGGGATTTTCACTTGGTGTACGGTAATAGATTCACCAACTTTTCTGTGGTGGTGGTAAACTTAACTAATGAACAGCGGGACTGTATCACACTCCTCTGCCTACCTATTCAGGGATTACAGCCGTGATGTTACCTTATGAAAAATACATGTCCACTATATATATAGTTATACAGGTGACACATATTAATATTGCAAAGTACTTAGTGTCTACTCATCTCTATGTCTGTCTGTCGCGTTTTTATATTCCGTTGCGCAACGCACACCAATATTACAACAAAACACGAGATATACCTTCGATAAGTTTGGAGAAGCTCTCCAGCAGCTGTTGCTGATTGTCGACGTCGTCCATGGACCTGTTGTATATTTTCCATTGCGAATAATTCGCGGCGCTCTCCGTGCCGCCACCTGTTGGTAGGTTTTGAAAATACATGTTTATTTATCACTTTAGAATTGTACCTATATAATTCAAGTCTCTTTTTGACGTCACCATACTACATTTGATAGTACAGAGTGGTCAATCTTTATATTTTACAAACAGTATTAAAATTGATAATTAAAAAAAAAAAATATCAGTATAAATTTTACTAATAAATTAACACTGTACTTCCTAACTTATACATATTAATTATGAAGAAGAAAGTAACAAGTCTCTATTTTACATTACTCTCCATTCCTGGCGCTGCTGAAAGAGATATCTCTTAGGTATGAGCAGTGCCATTGTACATCTCTTTGAAAATTGTTAAATAAATGAAACAATAAATAAATTAATAGCAAATTTTCAAAATTCAATGTATATGGAAGTTTCTGGAAAATCAAACACGAAATAAAATCATATTATTGTTTGTGTGCCCGGACCTCTGCTCTGCTGCTGTGAAATGGAGTTGGAGCTTCGCAGGTCGTATATGACGCCCTTCATGCCAGCGTTCACCACGGTGTTCAGCATCGCCTCGTCCGGCCTGCACCGCCTGTGCTTCGGCCCGTACAGCGGTTGCCCGGCGCGGATTAGGACTGCCTGTAATTAAAAAATTAAATGCATAACATTAATGGACTGCTTAGAAATAGTAGCACGCATTTTTGTCACTAAACAGCAATATCTGCTTTATTATTAATAAGGCAATTATTACCCAATAAATTACGACGTTAGTTGCTCCAATTTTGTTTATAAAAAGTATTACTTATGTCAAGTAAATAAATTATGTCCAAGTATTTTGGAAGGAACTCTAATTTTATTTATTATTTCATACAAACACATGAGGCTTTCACAAGCCACCCAGCTAGCAAACATTAATTTTGAATTAGGTCTGCAAGTCTAACTTAACTATTGTACAACCACATACATTCCAAGCATAAAAATCTTGGATTTCACCTTTTGTTGAAATACCCAAGAAAATAAATTCTATCACACCATTCCAAGTTTCAACCACTCTGTCACTCTTAAGACTTCCTTACTCACTCTAATGACTTCTATTCACCACCTCTTCCATTGCGCCAATCTGGGTTTACCATACAGTACACATATTTGTCACATCACTATCATCAGCCTACTCCAGTCTACCACTGGACATGGGTCTGCCGTCAGGGGCTAGGCCCATAATCCCCACACTGGGATCGCATAGCATGGCTGCAAGGTCCACCTACACTCTGAAGATGTACCATTCTGTACTGTTTCACAATATCGTCATTAAACACTTACTCCGTTGTTATGCCTGTAAGACAGCACTGGGAATCTGCCACCTTGTCTGAACGCGGCGGCGGCCGCTATCGTCTCGTCGTCTATGCTCTTGGGCACCACCACGCTCTTGCCGTAACTTGCACAAACTGAGTAGTTCTGATTCACACGAGACACGCGCCATTCGTCCGATGCCAGCACTTTGGTGAATTCGCCCTCGATACTGGAAATTTTATTCAATCTATGTTAAAATATAAATTGCATATATTCAAAATTGGTGCATTAAATCATTTTTTGTACGTCAAAATGAAACTACTACTGCTTGGGACAATGCCTCGCTATGGAGAAACGGCGAATGAAACTCCATAGGTGTGCTACAACATCTTTTAAAATAAGCACTAGTATTTTAAAATATAAGCTGGTTTATTATGGAAACTAGAGTTACATCACACCAAGCACATTTATCATTTAATATAAAGATATACTTTGCAATAGGTTTTCTATAAAGATTTGCTTTAATTATTTATCTGTTATTCCAATGTTAGGATAGTAATAATATAATTGATATAATTTGGCAACAACACAAAAGTTGTACAATGAGCAAGGCATTTCAAATAATCGACTGTGGACCCTATCAGCAATCACAAATTTTTATAAAGCTTAACTCAAAGGGAGCCATGTTGTAGCAAGCCCAATTCTAATATAGTACATTTTACACTCAAACGTAACATCACGCCTATAATCCCCGAAGAGGTAGGCAGAGGAATGTAGAACATTCCCACATTTCACCTGTTACATTTACGTGCCACTATGGAATAGTTGGTGAGCCTATTGCCATGCATCGGGCACATATCCAAAGTCCGAGCCACTACTAGAATCTAAATTAGAGACTTGTAGTAGTGACCGACCCGGGAATCGAACCCAGGACCTCCCGATCGGCAGTCGTACTTGCAACCAACATGACCAACGAAGTAGTTAAACATAGATCAAACGCTTTGTGGTCAAACTACTACTTGACCTAGATGGGTATCGAATCCAATACCCCAGCTTAGCTGCCAGCTGTATTCCATTCTAATCAGTTTTGTTCTAGGTGGCCGAAAATTAAATTTGAAATTTGATAAGATTTCATGTCCTTAGGAGAAAGCACAAAATTTGACATATTTTTAAATAGCTCATTTATGTCTATTTAAAATAAGTTGTACATAGTGGTCAACAGAAATAGCAGTAAACTTAACATCACACCAATAATCCCCATGTTTCACTAATAACATTTCCGTCTCATTATATAATATGTGGTCATTGTCATACAATTTCAGACTCCAAGCTACCATTAGGAAATTTGGCACAGACCCATGGATTGAAGCAAGGATCTCTCCATCAGCAGTTACAGTTACAACCACTCAACCACAACAAGGCAGTTATTAAATTTATTTAACAACAAAAATACATAGTCACCTGTATAATGTGTAGCCATTTTCCACAATAGGATGCATGTGCCTATAAAAGAATGGATAGAAGTAACTAGGGTCCTGCAAACTCGATAGGTTTTCAAGGGTCTGAGCGACTAAATTCAATTCTGTAGTGTTTCCGATGTCCAGTTGAAATATCTTCAAGTCTTTGCATTTTAGGAACAGTGATCCTCCCTGAACGACACCACCACTCATTTTGTTTTCCTTCTTCTCTATCGCATCTATGTTTTTGTGAAGAAGCTGCATCAGATAAATATAGTGTATTTATTTTTAATATCTTGAATTAATCAGTCAAATTGGCACAGGTAAATTCATCATTGCTACATTCAACATTCAACATGTTAGAAAAAAACTTCTAGCTATGAAATTCTTGTGTATACGAAGTGGCTGCTGAAGATGGAATAGTAAAATTATACAGGGGCAGCCTGAAATTAAGAATTTACATTTGCCACTGTCTTGGAAGACTTCTTTTACTTCCTTTAAATTCGACATAGCCCTCTAGGGTTTAACTCTTATTATCCTGCGAGGCGACCCGTGTCCAACAGGGGAATGGCAGAAGAATTTATAATGATGATTGTGAAGTTTTTAAGACACAAATTATGTAAATAGAAATAATGTCTAACCACATTAACAGTAAAACAGACTCACCTTTTAAGTAGTCAAGTACCTTGTGGATTATAATGCATTGTCCATTAATGAAATAGTGATTCCAAACATTCCATGGTGATAATATTTTTTTTTCCATTAATATACGGGCATAAATATTAACGAATATGGCAACCTTATTAATTATTATAGTTACTAATTATTACCATTGTAAATACTCTGAGAAAATTTACTGGTTACATACCCATAATTCACGTACGCCTTCTTTTCTCGAACTCAAAATCAAATGATGTCCAGTGATACACACTGTACCATCCACATTTTCTTGGTGGGGATATTTTAGTATTACCCCGTCTAGTTTATTAATTAATATAAGCTCAATAAATTCCATTTGTGTGTTTCTATATTACACTAATAATAATGTTTTCTCATGATTTATCAAAATTTTATATCAATACATTTCAGTATCAATCACTGACAGTGACAGTATTAAACATAAAAACTTAATGACAGCTATCGATATTTGACGGCTCGAAACGAAGCTTGATGGGCTATACAAATATATATTAGCATAAATAAAATAAGTTAAACCCTTCATTAATCATATTTGTATTATTTTTTTAATTAAGGGGAAAATTTTCGGGTCAGGAAAATCTTGTATTAAATATAGATTTAACAAATTCTATATTTAATCATTTAATTAATAATTAATTTAATTAATAATCATTGAACAAATTGGTTATTAATTATTGGTATAATGACATGGCCGTGTAAATGTATAGCTGGCAGAATGTGATTTCAACTGTCTTACAAAGACGCAATTTGAAAAGAGATAGCATTATCCCCCATACGCTTGTTGAAATGAACGAACATTATACGTTACAGATGTAGAAAGAAAAAGGACGGAAAGAGTTAAGAGTGAGATGTAATGTTTATGTGCACACCTACTGTTACAACCAGGCCAATCAAACTAAACATAGGCACGAATAACACATATATACGTACCAACAACGACGGTTGTTCTAGCTATGTAGCTATGGTAATGTGTGAATTCTTTCGTTCGTTGTGACTGTGATGTATTTTGGCTGGACTGGCTGGTGGTTATATTGTGTCTTAAATGGATTTTCATATATAACTGGAGTAAAATTTTAATGAATTGAATGGAAGAAAGTAAAATATTTAAGCGTTGTTAAAAGAACGAATAGGTGGTAAGTTCCTGTGTGTATTTGTACTATTGTATTGAAAGTAGGTAGGTAAGTATCTGCCTGGATATCTTTTTGGATAATTACCGGTTTTGCAAATATTTAGAAGGCTGCAGGGTGTGTGATCTTTTTGTGATCCCTGTAACGTTGTCGCTTATTATCCTGTATTAAAATACCAAGTAACTTTCTGTCGTAGATCATGGAAGAGAACTCTGAAGTTTGGGTTGAGATGGTGCAGCCGTTATCAGAAGACCAGTCATCAGAAGACCAGTCATCAGAATCTTCAGTACAAGAGGTAACAGGCTCACATAACACTATGGAGACAGTCGTTTTCGTGGAGCAGTTAAAGGAAGAAGAATCAGTTGCAGAGCTAGCTGATACGCCTGTGCCACCAGTGCCACCAGTGCTTGAGCAACCAGAGCCTAAGCAACCAGAGCCTTTGAATCCAGAGCCTGTACAGCCAGAGTCTGCACAACCAGAGTCTGTGCAACCAGAGTCTGTGCAACCAGAGTTTGTGCAACCAGAGTCTGTGCAACCAGAGTCTGTGCAACCAGAGTCTGTGCAACCAGAGGTTGTCCAACCAGAGCCTGTGCAACCAGAGCCCATGCATCCTGTCCCTATAGAACCCATGCCTGTACAAACTGTGCAGGAAGATACATCTCAAATCAAAGAAGCAACTGTAAAAACTGACAAAGCTTTACCAACATCAGTTGAAAATGAATCACCACCGAACCTAACAGTAACATGTTCTAATACTCAACCAGAAGAAAATCTATTAATTCCTCAGAAAGATACACAATTACTTAGGACCTATTCACGATCTCCATTTAGAGACCAACAGAAGATCTTACAGAAGACAAAAATTAAACCGGATGAACTTAAAGAGACGTCACTGGAAACTGAGAATAATTTAGCTAAGGTAACACCTGGCAAAGAAAGTCAGACAAATGCAGAAAAACATACAGCTACCACTGAAGATACTAACAAAACTGAAAAATTACCAAATGCAATGGATACTGACAAATCTATAAACAGGACCTTATTGGGGAACCCACTATTAGTAAATGCATTGTTTGGGAAATATGAAAAACATATGTTCACTGGTATAGATGGTGTCCAGAAACCAAAGGAAACTATTTCTACTGATGTTTCTGACACTTCCGCAGAGATAATACCTGAGAAGTGTAGTGATTCTGTGCTGGAGACCAGCTCTGACGTTTCTGAAGTTCATGGTAAAAGTATTAGCCGTGAGTTGAAGTCATTGATTAATTATGCCAAACAGTCAAAGATAATTAGTGAATGCACTCAACTAACAAGCAAGACTCGGAAATCCAGGACAGCATTGGATACCTCCAGCTCCAGCACAACCAGTGTGGAGCCAGACAGACCAATAGCAAGTAGACGGAGCAGTGTTAACTCTCAAATGAGCAATTCCAGTGAGAAATCTGACAAAGCAGTTATAAAAAGGTCAATGAGGTCACAGAATCCTGAATTTGTGAATAAAGTCAAGCTTTTTCTCAATTCTGTAACTGGAAAAGTAACTAAAACAAATTTAGACATGCTGTCTGATGAGGATGTAGAAGAAAAGAAGAACAAAGAAAACACAACTGAACAAGCTGTATCACCAAAAAAGAAAAAACCCAATGATACAGATTTAGTAAGTTATAAGTATGGAACAAATTTAAAAAATTTAATAATTAGCTTGCTAAGTTTATGCAATTTCTTTAATTAACATTTTTTATGCATTATAAGTGCAATAAATATTTGATATCCCATTAATTTATATTGCAAGTTGAACTGTTGAAATTTATGCCAAAAAATTAAATTCAAAATGGCTGACATGGTAATTATGTATTGACATGACATACAACTTACACTGTGAAAAAGATTATCAGTCTGTATTATTACTTGTTCTCAACTGGAATGTGTTATAATTGTCATGATTTAATATACATTGAATGTTTTTTTATTCATTTAGTCACCAACGAAACCTAACAAGATTTGCTCAGACCCTTACTGCTGGCGGTGCCACTGGGCAGTATCCCAAGAGACGAATGAAAAACAGCACATGCCCATGCAGTGCACTGTGTGTCCTCGTTCCTTCCACTACAAATGTCTGTCTGGTACAGAGAGAAATAGGATCATGTCTGAGAAGAGTTGGGTTTGCCCAGAATGCCTAATCGTCTTGCATGCAGAAAGTTCAGAAACTAGGTGAGTTTCTCATTGTCTTTTGTTTGCCATATCCGGTTAATATAGCTAAGGCTGACCTGTTACATGGAATGGATAATATTATTGGTTAAAAGTGGGAATATTACACTCTTATGTCAGCACCTTTGGTATATACAGGTGCAATGTTATGTTAATAATGAAATAAGATATGAATCATGTAGATTCATTAGCATTATCAGTAATTTGACCATGAAACAATTATATATCACAAGACAATAATCCTGATTCAGATGTACATTGATTATTTGTCTGAATTGAATTTTAATATTAAATTTAAAACCAAACTCATTCACCATGTCATATTTTATAAATAACTTGAGCTACATATTAAAAAATATACAATGTTGTTGTTTTAAAAGTCAATAATTTAATGTATATGATCTATAATATATAGTTTTTACACATTGACTTAAGTAATGAAAGGTTTTACATAATTGGGCATGTCATTTAAAGGTAACAACCAGTAACTGTTACAACTTCAGAAATTAGCTAATTTATTCCTAACAATGAACTGTTTAATGTTATTTCGTTCTTTATATATTACCTATATTGTGCATAAGAACAAAAAGAGAACAAGTTGAAATATACTTATATATTTAAAGTGACTTTTATAGATTGTCTCCAGGAGATATATGGCTAAAGCATCTACCTAGTCACAGTTGTAACTCACAATACTGTATTTCGATGTGACAGGTTACACAACTTTACTACTTTTTATATCATGACTTGTGCAGCTGCTGGCGATTTGTGGGACAGAAAAAATAATGGAGCAATTCTAATGAATCCTTGTTATTTCCAGGTCACCTGCAATGAAGAAGATATCACTGGGCTGTCTCTGTGACCTGTTGAAGCATGCGCTAGGACGCATGACGGACTTGAATGGGGTAATTGTTTTAGATTATTTTTCCTACATATTTTAGTATGGGTTTGATCATATTTGTCGTATAATTAGTATCAACTATGAAGCTCTCATTATGATACAACCAAAATTTCGTAAGCGTTGTCATACATTCGTTCATTCATTCATCAACTTGTTACTGTGTGCCGAATGGCCGTTTCAATAAAGCGCTCGATTTTTAGTTCTTTGTTTCGAACCAATGGCAGCCATTTTGACAACGCTTCACTAACAAAATTTTTGGAGATCCGTAATAGTTCTATTGTTTATGTAATTCTGATAATATTAATCAGGAATTAGTTATAGTTTTAATCTAGGACACAAATGAATTTATTTTAACAGATTTAAAGATGAAAGTAGATTTTATCTGTTGGACAGATTTTCATGTTAATATTTCACCATTTATGTCTTATCATAATATTATATTACACGATAACGAATAAGCGACTTTTATAAAAGTAATACGTAGAAAATGGATAACTAAATCGAAAAACAAACTTGAGAGTTGAATTGAAAAACGACCTAGTGCGTACGACTGTTTGATTGTCTGACAAGACGTTATTTGGTTTAATTTTTTTTACCAATAAGACTATCATCCGTAAGAAATCGAATGCAAAAGTAACTCCTAGCATCGGGCCGATACATGATTTTTCAATTGAAGGAAGACATTGTGCGTATAATTGAATATATCTGGTACGATACAAGATGTATTCAGTTTAGTTTTAGCATTATTACTTTCACCCGCGCGCCCGGCGCAGCAAGCTGAATGCAAAAGTAACTCCTACCAACGCACCGGGCGGGTCTCACTCGGCTCAGTGAAATGACCTTGCTACTTATCTACGTAGCGCGAGCCCCGTTGCCGAGCCGTGACGCCATGCAACCTGTCCCTCTCTAACACACGCGAATCGATACGACGCCACTGCACCCGCCTCCCTCTACGCTAATAATAAACTCCGCGCGTGTTCACGTCGAGTCTCGATACGTTTGTGTGCTGGCATTTTTCTTGATCATCACTTTGTCGTGTTGTCCTAGTACCAGATATACCTAATGTCGCGCCTGTAGTGTAATGCTTGCTATATTTTTTTTAGAATCAGCATGACATTAATATATATTTTCAATTAGGTTATGCAAATAAATGAAATAATGTAGTAGATGGAAAGTTTTCCTTGTCGTAACGTTCTTTTTACAAATGATTACGTACAATTTTCTTTAAACATCATTCTTATGCATAAAATATGGTAGTGCGTATAGGTACTGTTTTTTTTAGAAAGAATAATTAATATGTTATGAAATTCTTCCCCAGAACGGAATTGTAAATTAGATTCCCCAATTTTATGGAGAAATTAATACTCTATAGGGCTTCCGGGAAAATCTTTCAGTTCATATTAAGATTGATAAAAAAAAATTAAAACCATTTAAAGGCTTGCCCAATATTTGACCAAAGCACTTTATAATTGTCTGTCTTACTCTTCACATTGGGACGATAAAAAGTTTGATGATTATGTTTTTAAAATTAATGATATTTACCATATGTACCTACTATTAATCGAAAGAGACAAAGAAATATGAGTTTGATATTACAAAGAGGTACTATCGAATGTTGGCAGATCGCGATTAGGTGCAGTCTGTATGTCTGTAGGCACAGCTATATGCCCTGGCCGCTTATGGGTAGCAGTATAGGCGGTGCGAGAAGCTGTACTCAGCAATAACCAAACCACATGGTCAGCATGCGGATTATGGTCCGAGGAGGCATATCTAGCACTATACTGCAATAGGCTGATGATGATGATGATTACAAACAGACTGACCTACATTATATATGCACACACAATTTTTCATCAAACATCGCCATAAAATTTGTATTACAGCGGTACAAGTTAAACAGCTGCAGATCTAAAAGCGCTCAATCCAATTCCAGGTGGAGCCGTTCATGCAACCCGTGGACTGCGCCACGTTCCCGGACTACAAGAATTACGTGGTGCGCCCCATGGACCTCGCGCTCATGAAGCAGAACATCGAGCAGGGCCTCTACGGCAGCACGGAGGCGTTCCTGGCCGACGCACAATGGATACTGCACAATAGCATCATATTTAACACACGTAAGCATCTCTATATTTCTCAATTGATCGTTACTAAAATAAATACCAAATCATAACCGGTCCATAAAAGGCGTTGACCTATAAAAAGGACATTGTGGTGCCTATAGATATTGCAGTGCCTATAAAAGGACACTGAGGTGCCTATAGATATTGCAGTGCCTATAAAAAGGACATTGCTGTGCCTATAAAGGAGCAACCCATTAAAACGCATTAAGAGTATGACTCATCCTTCGGAAAATGTTTGTGTGTCACTCACTGTTTCTAATATAACCCTCATAGCCTGAAACATATCTAGTGTTATGCCTGCTAGTTTTGTGCAAAAACGATATGTGTGAAACTGGCCTTATTGGTTCAGTCCTATTTAAACTGTTGTTCAGTCACTCGAGACGTAACGTTTCACATGGTATTATATACACTAGCATTCACCATTGCACTTCACGTGTGATCATTGCAACGATTTATCATAATAATGAGGGATGTTTTACACACGTTTCCAATATACCGTACTGAGACAAAGGGCTTTATTCGCTATGACCAAACGCGACGTA
>DWDU01002970.1:0-12101 GCA_018245575.1 Jemadia suekentonmiller
TAAGTTACTCCTTATTACATCGGCTATCTGCCAGTGAAAGTCCCGTCAACATCGGTCCAGCCGTTCCAGAGATTAACCGAAACAAACAGGCAGACAGACCAAAACAGACAGACAGAAAAAAAGTTTTGGTATATGTACCATGTATACATACATATGCATTTAGTAAAAAGCGGTTATTTTAATATTATAAACAGACATCCTAATTTTATTTATCAGTATAGATGTATCTATTTTTTAGATTGCTTTAAACAAGGCTCTTAGGTAGTTTATTTTTAAATAACCGATTATTTATTAAAAGCAGTGCATTAAAATGTGCGTTCCATATTTAAATATCACTCTGTATGGCGGCGCAGAAGTAACATCGCGTGCCCAAGCTTTAGTTCTTCATGTTCTCTAAGGCGAGGGAAGTCTGCCAACTGGCTCTTGGCCAATGAGGCAGACTGTGGCGTTAACCTTATTCTGTCGGGAAACCTATGCCCAACAGTGGAACGATGTAAGGATGGAGAAAAATGTGTTGAAAAGATATCATTAATTTATTTTACAATGGTAAGGTCTGCGAAGTAAAATGCTAGTATCTGAAGTATTTCAATAAATTTATTGTTCAAACTTCGGCAGAATGTCTTCATCTTTGTAGTGCATTGGCTGGTCCTCCTCGCAACGGACCTTTCCAAGCAAGCGATCGTTTTCCTCCTTCAAAGCGACGATGACTTCTTCGCGTTCCTGTTAAAACGATTTCAGTCAATAAATAGCTGTTGTCGTAGTTTTATGGTTACTATATTCTTATTTACTTCATTTCTATGGATCATATCAGTCAGATGGTTGGTTTTAAATTCTCAATGAACTAAATTATTCACTCGTAAATCAAAACTATAAAAATTGCAATACCGCATATTTTGGTTATACTAATATTCTTTGTTCATTAATTAATAGGTAGGTACTGCTCATATTTTTTCTGAATATTCATAATGCTGTATCTTTTTGGAAACTTAAATTATTTGAATCAGTATAAACATTCAAACTTTCACGAGTGTATACCTCAATTTTCTGTTTGAACGCCTCTTCCAACTTGTCTCGGTCCTCGGTGACGTGTTTGAGCTTGGCTCTCGCAGTAGCCGGCGGGATGTACCGCGCGGAGAGTCCCAGGATCGACTCCAGTTGGAAACATCGAGTTCGCGTGGATTTCAACTCCGTGCGCAAACTGTTTATCTCGGAGAGGAGCGTGCAATTTTCCTACAAGTTACAAATGAAAAAAATATTGGTTCTCGGACAACGCCAATGTTCCTTCTATTATAGAACAGTGTAATAGCTCTACAATCCACGACATAATTTTTATCAGTAGCATACTACTAAACCACATGTATGCAATGTTAATATATTTTAAACTCAACATATTTGCCCGCCAACACGATAAAATGATGATTAATTATCAGTGTTGACCTTGAAATTCCGCAATAAAAACACTGAAGTAACATACGTGAGATAACATGCCAGTTTATTACAGGATACAATGAATGATAATGAGGAGAAACAATAGATGGCTATAGGCCGCACACTCTATTCCATAATGGTACCTATGACGTAACTAGTGATTCGCAGGAGAGTGTAACTATTTACCCCTCTGCCTACCGCTTCGGGGGAATACAAACGCGATGTTATGTATGTACTATGTTGGTGACGTGAATTTTAAAATGTTGACATACATCCATAATTTTTCCGATGTCACTCTTAGAACCGCCCAGCGATTTCTCGAGTTGCTGTTTCAGGCCAGCGACCTGTTTTTCGAGATGATCGCGTTGGCGATTGAACTCTCGTATCGCCTCATCCTCGGCAATTCGACTGCGTACAAAGTCTATATCCTCAACGTATTTTTGAAATAAAGCCTGAAAATATATATTAAACACTAATAAAAACGACTAGTTTTGTGGTTGATATTATTACTACTGTCAAATTGTCACGACAGCTCCCTTACGGAGTTAGGAGAAAGCATAGAGTGCCTATATCTGTGACCTTACCACACCTTACCTGTTTGACAATTATCACTCTTCATACATGCAAGCCAAGCCGGACTCTATCACTCCATCAACCAGTGCCTGGCCTATTTAGTCTAGATAAGTCAGCCTCGGTCGGCACCAGTACTATACCCATTGGCATTCGCAGTTTTGCGGTTTTATTTGAAAGAAGAATTCTCTTGTGACATAAACTTTACCTTCACGTTCAGTTTCAATTTCGTTGGATCTTGAAAGTTCGCTGTCATGTTGTGCAAATCAATTTTTATCTTCTTCAAGGTATTTTTCATTGTCAGATTACGATTTGATTCCGTTAAGAAGTCCTTTTTAGCAGATGACAGTTTCTCATTCAACTGATTAATTTTAAGTTCTGTAATTTCGATTATAAAAAATAAACCTATGTCATATTACAACATGTAAATATACCTATGTAGGTATACATGCCTAAACTGCAAATCATGGTCATAGTATCTCACTAACAGGATACTTTACAAGTTTGTGTGATTCTAAAAATTTGTATGCGAATCACAACCTACTGTGATATGAAAGTTAATGCATACAATTTAAGCAAATCTGAAAAACCGAAATTATTAACTGTATACTAAACAATTGTATATCTGATTCAAACCAAACAGTAATCATAAATATTTCTAAGCATTTAATACATAAAAGCCGGTGAAAATTATGTAAGTGTAGGTATATGCAAATAAGGCTATGAATCAGACTAGCGCAAAACTGGCGATGTTGAATGTGCACACTACAAAAGTGACTTGATAAAAAAAATTACAACTGATAGAAGAGGGCAAGAAAATTTATTTTAAGTAATTACCGCGAAAATCTTTTTGTTTAAGAAGTGCTTCGAGAGACTGTTCTAATTCGAGAGTACGCAACTTTTTTTCTTTAATCTCACGCTCTAAAGGCTCTATCTGTTTGTCGGAAAGTAATAATATGTTAATGTAACTAAACTACATCAGCAGCTGTAACTTTTTTTTATCCGAATGTACAGTACTACTTTTGATGTCAAGATCACGGATGGCGGTAAATATTCATACCGAGATCATGTTTAACATTGAGTAGTTTGAGTTCCTCACTTTCCATGTCTTCAATTTGAACCTTTAGCTCATGTATAACGCGCTCTTTCGGCTCAATCTGTGCATTAAATCGTTGTATCCAGTTTTTGATTCACATTATGATCATAACTTAGGTATTTATAATTCATGTTCTATTTAAATATTTAATTCTACACTACTCATAACAAAGTCTTAGAAACTCACCTGATTTTTCAACTCGGTAATTTTAAAGTTCAACACAAATTTGTACTTTTCCAATTCTTGTTTCTTTCTCTTTAACTCATAAATTCTCTTCTCTTTATCTTGGATTGTGCCATCTCTTTCAGTGATTTCTTTTTTTAAATCAGCTACGTCTCTTTCTAACGTAGAAATAACCTTTTGAAATTGTTTGTGTTCGGCTAAAATATTGACCGACAAATAAGCGTATTTAATTACATGACTCCTCATAATTATTGTGAAGTAGAAATCATATAGGTACCTTTTAATTGCTGTACTTGATGTTTAAATTCTTCGATTTCCTTATTCGCACTTATCAGCTTTTTCTTCATAAGGCCCGTCTCTCCCTTTAGTCTCACATTAGCATCTTTTTCTTCTTTAAGTTGCACTTCATATGCCGTCCGGATTTCTATTATTTCGCGATCAGCATCTTCCTCTATTGAAGCTTTTATAGTTTCATGTTCTCGTTTTTCCATGTCCGCTTGTTCTTGCAGCTGTTACAAACAACATTTCTGAGTGGTTACATCCATAATTACATCCAACGGTTATAATGAATGGCAACTATACATTACTTCTTGCAGAAGAAGATCCTTCTCCTCCAATCTTGCTTCAAAAGTACTATTCATTTCCCGAAGCGCTTGTCGTTTACTTTCAGATAGATCTTCTAATCGCTGCTCGTAATCTTTTCGCATTCTTGCCGTTTTGTCTTCGAGACTCTGAAAATTATGTACTTTGAATAAATAAATGTACTTTGAATAAAGAATGTAAATGGTATGGTGTTGTACTTTCAGATAATACTTACTTGATATCTATCATATTCACTAATAAGGCGAACATTAAAGTCCGCTTCTAAAGCTTGAAGGGTTTTTTCATGCCCGGAGCGCAATTTTGCAATATCTTGTTGTATCATACCGATTTCATGAGTATGTTCATTTTCCATTTGCTGTAGAATAGAGGAAACGTTAAAACGATGAGTTATATAACAAAATTTATGGCTTATTTACTGTTGTAATTTTTACAGATATCATTATTTATGTATTATTATTTTTGTATACTATAATAGAATTCATTTTCTCTAAGATAATTATGGTGTTCTTGAATTACTGATAAACCAATTTGGATCGTGACCTATTCCGCGACATTCACCTCGTTTTTCTCTTTGAGTTCCTCGATGGCGGCACAATATCCTTCGTGCACTTCCTTCAGTTTCTCAGCTTGCGTTGCCTCGGCTTGCCGCAGCTGGTACGTATGCTCTGTTTCCAGTTCACTCATTCTGGTGCTAAGTAGCTGTAAGTAGGTTCAAAACGAACATGCACAAAATATTTTGTAAACACATTAAAATAATTTTTCATAGACTTACGCTGTGTCAGTGATTTTACTTACGTTAATGTTATTGATTTTCTCTTGTAAATCTTTTTTACTTATTAAAATTTCCTTCGAATATGAGTAATCCTTGTCTAATGCAATAGCTCTTCCTTCAGCGTTTGTTAATCTCCATACGCAAATAGATGCATCCTCTGCTACCGATACTAGAGTCTGGTCATCGTAAGCTAAAGCGATGCCTGTTACCTTCGTATTATGCATATGGAACTCGTTAAAAATGGACTTGTCAAGGAGAGGCAGTTGAACCGCAGTTACTCCTCCTTCGCCGCCTGTTATAAACAACATCATATCTGACCGAGATAAAATTATGGTATCAAGCTCGCATCCGATTAAACCCAAGTTCCTTCTTATGGTGTTCGCGCCAATTTCCTTGATCTCGCCATCAGTGCCAACTCCGTACGTAGTCTTTCCTGTACTGTATGATGCACCTCAATTATTAAAATATTTGGATTAAAATATTGAATTAATCAAAAACTTAACTCACCTATTAACCGCACAAGCTCTAAACTGGTTAGTTTTCAATATTACTTCCCCGATTCTTTGTCCCGTCGACATACTCCATTCGTACACAGCGCCTTCAGTGCCGCACGACACTAAGGTTAAATCGTTAGCCGACCACGCCAAACACGTGACCTGGAATGATGGAAGTGCACTCGCTTATTGGTTCAATGAATGAGCAGCGACGATCGAACGTGTAATGGACGTGTTGGAACATAATTAGGTACGTACTTGTACGTACTAAGTATTAACTTTTATGTTTATCTTCCTAAGTCTTACATGTATTGACTACAATAAAACATAATGTAATAACAAACACTTAAATTTAACAACCTTCCCGTTATGCCCCTTCAAATTGAAAACGTTCTGAAATGACACCGATGAAAAAACTTGAATCACTTGACCGTTGACGGCAGCGAAAAGGTGTCCGTTTGTGCTGAACTTAGCCTGCTTGCAGTTCCTAATGGGGAATTCACGCATCACTTCAAAATCATCGATCAACACCACCATAAATCGTAACTTATCTGAAAATCCTACTATGGCAAACAGTCCTGCAACAATTGTTTTAAACCTCAAATGAATATTACAACTTGCATGTACCTACGTAGGTCTAGTTTGGGACCAACTGACCATGAGCGAGTTGAGCCAGAATATTAATTTGTAAATTGAAATACAACCAGGTTACCTGTAGGGTGTAGCGACACACAGTGTATCTCCTCTTGATAGAGTTTTATCATTTCGATATCGTCTGTCATGTAATTCCAAATCCTAATACTTTTGTCCTGTTCCCCGGAAGTCATGAATATCGGTTTCCAAGCACACATCGACAAAGAGTTTATTCGACCGTAGTGCATCGCAGGGCCGAGCTCCACGAATGATATTTCACGGTTCTTCACATACAAATAAAATGTGAGGCTCAAAATGTTCGACAATGTATGTTGAATTAGAATAGAATTAGAAATTTTACCTGCAACATATGCTGGCCGAACAATTTAACGCTATAGAGTTGCTTCCTGAATGTGGTGATGAGTAAGGTTTCCTGGTTTGGATCTATCGTGATGTGCTGAATTGCGTCCAGGTGTGACCACATTGGATATTCTCTTGTATGCCTGGTATCCAAGTTACGATTAGAAAGCACTAGTGTAGGTATATCTTAAAAACCTTTGCTTAAGCTTAATGCTTAATGGTTAACCATCGGGAACTTCTCAGGACTATCCGACTAGCCAGCACATATGATAATAATAATATCTCGGGACATCTGATCTCAAAGTAAGCTTCACGAGAGCTTGTAGTATGGTACTATGGTAACCAATGGCTGATAAACTGCATATATACATATAAATACTTAAATACATAAATATATTTTTACACCCAGACACAGAACAAATACCTACTTGTGGTCATCACACAAATATTTATTCTGAGTGGGAATCGAACCCACGACCCCTGGCGCAACAGTCAAGCTCACTAACCACTGCAACGGGCGAGGATGATGAGCACGAATATTTAATATGTACCTCTGTGTACATTTCTCCAGACAAGTGTGTACATTTAGATGTTTATGTTTGAAGCTTACCAGCTATTTTGTATAACCACAATTGTTTTGCATTTACTAGACGAGAATGCTACATCGTTGCTTTCCATCAGACAAGATTGTAGGCAAATGTTTTACCGTATAAAAAAAAACACAGTATTGATTCTACCTAGTTTCAAATCAGATACGGCCATGTGTGAATTTGTCTTGAAATACATAATATTATACAATGAAATTCGCTAAACAGGCAATCAGGTAAATGTGATTGTTGCAATTGCTCACTTGTACGATTTTTTCGAAATGCGAAACAAGTTCCTTTTCCTCCAGTGATGAGGGCTTTCTTTTTCAAACATGTGCACATAACCCGGCCCACACGCGTATGCAAACCCTGCAAAAACATTAAACAAACAGGAATAGTATGTAACTGTAATGTATTATGAGTTCATTTATAATATGTTTAAACTATACGAAGTTATCAATAAAATACTTACCTTTGGGAAAGTTAACAAAACACGTGACAGGCTGACTGTCGGCATCGATCGTGACCTGGTCGCTTGAGGTGTCTTGTTTGCTGGACACACTGCCCTTGTCGCCCTTCTGACCTTCCTCGGCCCTAAAAGTTAAAATTGGAATGTGTAATTCTAAATAACACCCGGTAATAATTTCTAGTGGCTAGCAGAGTTTTAAACATGAAAACATTGGAACATTCGCAATGATTTATATTTTTGCGAGTTAGTGTTATATTAGAGATAGCACAGAGCTGCATGGAAGCCACAAAAAAGAGCGAAGGTAAATGCACGCACATACAAATAATCGCATTTGTATAATGTATTCAATTATACAGTGAGTATTTATTTCTATATAGTAGAAAAATTTCTTTCTATATAGTAGAAAAAAGGGTACCTATCTCTGTATGAGGTAAAAGAGAAATCAGGTCAGGTACGTTTAAAGTGAGATTATTTTGTTCATAAACTAACTTACTAACTACTACCAATCTAACGATAACGATATATCATTACTATAACAAAGTTTACTTACTCAACCTCAACTTTCTTAAGCGACATTTCCATGACCTCTGCGGCCTTGAAAATGCAGTTCTGCCGCAGCTCGCCGTTCTCCACCAACATGATGACGCCGCTGTCCGTGCCGAACATGATGCGGTCCGAAGTCAACCACATGCAACTGGTTATGTTTATCTGGCGACGAGCACAACGCCATTATCCCGACGAACGCCAAAATTACTCACATTATCCACTTGTCTCGGTGCTCACTCAAATAGCCCGTTCAGTTTATGAACATCAGGCATAACATAAATTATAAAACATAATGTAGGCAAGTAAGAAAAGACACGTCTAACGCACATAGCAAGGTTATTTTTTAATAAATGTACATTTTCAGGGCATGCAGACACATGTACCTACTTCAAAAGCGTATACATCAATAAGCGTAAAATAATTATCTTCTGACCTACATACCATGCAGACTGATTCCTTAAGAGTCTTGCTATACATTATTTGCATGCATCTTTATTTCAAAAGAAATACGACGTTGACACTCACTGAGTCACCTCACTGTCGTATGTTTTCAAACTGCTGTTTTTAAATGACGTTAATAACTTTTATCGTGTACAAAATTATATTTAAAAACGTTCAATGGATTATAGGTCGCCTACCATATAATCTGACAACCTGGAGAAGACAACTACATTCGAAACCCCAGATCCAGGTGGAGGGACATCAAGTCTATCAATCAGCCTTCAGAGGCCACTGCTAAACATAAGCCTCCCCTAATCAGCACCACTCCTCCCGTTCCTGGGCTTTCCGAATCCAATCCTCGCTGTCTTCAGGTCGTCAGACCACCTAATGTTGGGTCACCTACGCTCTTCCGTAGCACCGATTCAACCTATCTATAGGCAGAAGTGAACATCCAAAGACGAATGCTTAAATACACAACTGACTCTGTTTAAACGTAAGAACATACTTACATTTTCCGCCTTGCACCAACCCCACTGACGCCATACTGTTTCCGATACATTCATAATACGAAATGTGTATGCACCAGTAATAACCACGAGGGTGGCATCGGATGGGTTACATTGCACCTGTTATCAACAACAATTCGTAGAGTACTATTAATTAAAAAATAAAATTAAAAAGGAAAATAGAAAAAATAAAATAAAATAAATAACTTGACTTAATAGTTCATATACAGGCTGGCAACGGAGGCAGAAGCGTCCGAAACCGGCGTGTGTGATATAAAAGTGTAATCAATATAGAAGACGTATGTCGGATATATCACGATAGAAATATTCGATATTTGGTGCTCTGCACATACCCCGCAAGGGAACTGACGTGATTAACACTGAATAAATCATAAAAAACTACGTTTTTAAACGCTTACGCTTTCAACTATTCCTTGTCCACTCGGGTTTTGCGCCTTAGCGTGGCTCTCCACTTTACCTTTATCCCAATTGTAATAGTACAGGTACCAATCTGGCTCCCCTGTAATTGCTACCAGGTATTTGGAGTCGAAGGAAAACTGCACGCACGCGAACTCCCTGGCAGTTGAGTTTTCGAAAGGGACTGTCAATATTTTGCGTCTCTTGTACGTTGTGAGATCGTATATCGTAATAATGGGTTTCTGGCCCTCTTCGGCAATCTCGTTCAGTGCTAGCCATCGCCTGCAAAATAAACAATACGCGAAACTAGGAAAGGTTAGAAAGATTACAAATTAGCATACGCGTAATGAGATTTAGAAATCGCAGTCCGAGTTGCACAAGCTGGCGAGGTAGGTACCTGTTGGGTGCCAGCACGAGTGACTTGATAGGCTTGTGTTTATCTTGAAGCCTAATGAACTTCTGTTTTTTCTGCAGATGATTGTGAATCACTATCACCCCGCCCGCCGGGTATATTATCTCGGAGTCTGTCAAATAATGTGCATTATACCTGTAACAAAACAGTAGAACAGTAGAAAACGTCACGGGTGCGCATAGTCTGCCAAGGTTTGGGTAAATACATTATATTAATAGGTAATAAAATGGGTCATAGAATAGATAGCCCCATTTCAGTCCCATGTCAATTTCGTATAATTCATGTACTTCATACCTGAATATAATTTTACAATTTATTATTCTTATTATATGATCACGCAAAGTCACTTATAGGGTAGGTAGAGAACACCGTATTCCAATCTCTTCCCTCAGACCTGCTGAGCTTCTACATCGATAACTCTCTTCATACACGGACGCCGTTTCGAAGACTTTCAAGACAGGTAAGTGCTAGTGTCAAGGCAACAAAAATAATTCTTATAAAGCATAGGTATATTATTTGCAACTTACTGTATGTCGGTACGTAGACCGTAAAATATGCGTGCACTTAAATTCGGAGGTGTCGCAGTGGCCATGATACTTTACGGTTAGAGCAAAACTTTCATATATTACAAGTGAAACGCAATGTTCCCGACTAAGCAGTTTATATTCGTTTGACTGTTGTCATGGATACTAGAATGTATTTAAAATTAGGACAACGTCGATATTAATGGCGCTTTGATGAAGTTTCCGACACAAATTCATCTCTATTAGGACAAAATGAAGAGGTTTAAAAATTTTATTTTTCATTGCTACATTAAGTGCGAAATCGAGTGTACTTGAAAAATTCGGTTTGATAGAAAAACCTTCGTTAGGTACTATTTTATTTTCTGATAAGAAGTAATATATACCTAGATTTTGTGCGATCCGAAGCCAAAAAATAACTTATGTAGTAGCGTCAGACTACAAAGCTTTATACTCGTTTTAGTGATAAAAAGAAACGAATGTAAAACAAATAATAATTTCTGCCGATCCCGAGAGGGACCTGGCGTGAAGATAAGTACGTATGTAAGAATGTAAAGCAAAATGCGCATCACGTTGAATCAAAAGTGGCATGAGCTCGTGTCCAGCGCGATTGGTGCTCAATGTCATCTGTAGTAGCGCATCCGCTTTGCAATTTCCGAGGTAAGTCGCCACTTCCTCCGTCTGCCGCGGCCCATTCTTATCTCTACACTCATAACGACCGTGTGGAATACACGACTTAATGAATAAATGCACAATGAAAAACACAGCATAATGACTAAATGAACAGCCGTTGGTTATTGTTCAATGTGTAAGCATTAGTTTTATTTGCACAGACGTGTACACAAAGCTATCCTATATGTACCTACTACTTGTTGTATTAGTGCAACCGTTCCACTACTCCTTGCTTTGTTCTTTTATGTATACGAGTATTTAGTGATCGTTTGGTAATTTTTCACTTTGATAGTGTATCGTCACATGAAATTTATTATATTAAATATGTACTTATCAGAGGTACCTTTCTTTGTCTAGTAGGATACACACATAATATCACGCCAGGTCCCTTGCGAGGTATGCAGAGAGCAGAGTGCCAAATATCTCTATTCTTGCACACCTGTCGTGTCTCTTCCACATTCGTCACTCTAGTAAGTAATTGTAATAATAATGTATTGTCTGGTAAGATATTATACAATAAATAAACGCTATAAAGAAACCTGCATTCCTCACAGTTTTACATAACAACGTTACTGTAACGCGTACAAAGTCCGCCCACCCGGACCCTTCAACCCTTTAAAGTTTCTAACGCTGAGGAGCCCCGGGTCTGACAATGTAACGATGAGGCTGCTAAATGTTGAAGATAACGATAAAACAATTATACGTAACACCACGCCTATTATCCCCGCAGAGGTAGGCAGAGGACTGTAGTACACTCCCACGTTTCACCAGTTACGTTTACGTCCCACTATGGTATAGGTGGTGAGCCTACTGCCATGCCCCGGGCACAAATCCAGACTCCGAGCCACTATAAGAAAATCTAAATTAGAAAAATTCTATAGTTCCCGACCCGGGTATCGTACCCAGGACCTCTTGATCGGCAGTCGTGCTTGCAACCAACACCGCCAACGAGGCAGTCTAAAACAATTATGATATTTATAATATTCGAAACATTGCCACATAACACACGTTAAATGTAATGCCCAGATAGTGTGTTCCTGGCTGTATCGGCCCGCTGTAGTTAACGTTTGTATGGTGAGCACTATGCCTACAATATGAGAGGTATACAAAACAAACAGATTGAATACAAATATACACCCAGAGCCCCTAAAATAACGAGAATGGAAACCGAAATCCTGAGTATAGAAATATCTAACTGCCAAACGATTACTTCATTACTTACACAAAGAATGTTGTAGGTATCAATTGTTATTTACTCTGTGGCGGAGAAAATACATATTTTACTATTATTAGATTATTCATTTCATTTTTATTACTGCCTCGTTGGTCGTGTTGGTTGCAAGTGCGACTGCCGATCGGGAGGTCCCGGGTTCGATTCCCGGGTCGGGCAC
>DWDU01002971.1:0-12100 GCA_018245575.1 Jemadia suekentonmiller
AACATTTTTGTAGTGCCCGACCCGGGAATCGAACCCAGGACCTCCCGATCGGCAGTCGCACTTGCAACCAACACGACACACGAGGCAGTCCTATTTTTAATGGATAATATGAATACAAAAATATTAATTTTTTGTAAAAGATTGGAATAAAAAAATTAAATATAATTATAATTTATTATAAATATAATTTATTATAATTTATAAATATAATTTATAAATATAATTTATAAATATAATTTATTATAAATATATTTACTTTTATTATTCCAATCTTTTACAAAAAATTAAAAATTGGATTTGAATATCATTATGATATTTTATGAATGAAATCAATGGTAAGTGAAATGTGAAACATAAATTTTATTTTCTAAATTTTCTAATTTTCTTGAAAAGCAGCATCAGTCGTTGTATCGAAACGGACTGTTGATTGAAGTGGAGAAGTATACATATTGAGATCAAATTTTTCTTTTGAAGAATCTATTAATGACTGCGATTCTTGACAACAAAAATTTACATTAAGATCTCCAGTAAGAATCATCGGTAATTCACGATAATTACCTTTTAAAAGTCGAGAACCTTCAATTGAAAAGTGAAGTAATTGCTGCATTTTATGACATTTGTCACATTTGCTACACTTGACATAACGGAATATACCTACACAGACTATAGAATACTGTTCCATTTGATATTTGTTACATTTGACAAAAGATTAGGTACTGAGGGTTACTTCCGTCACAAAAAATCTGAGTTACGCTCCAGTAGCGCCTATAGAAGTTTTACTTCAATAAATTTGGATGAGAATTTAACTTAAAACCAAATAATTTTAATCATAAAGAGAACTCGACAAGATTTCGATGAGTATGCTTAGTGAACTAATAATACGTTGGCATTTACATTACCGTATAAAGTTTATATACGAATGCAATGGAATATAACTATATAATGGCGCTGTCGCGTATGCCACCTGACAGGCGATCCCAACGCCTCAGCTAGTCATTGCAGTTTGATAAATTCAGTCATATTACACTTAACTAGTATGAGAAGTCCACGCGATTATTGTATTAGCATCGGCGTGAATTCCATTTAAAATTCAATGCAGCTTATTATAATAATGGGGTCATGAACACTATATAAAAAAGGTACGCGTTATATGCTATGGGATGTGACGTATATCGATACCTTGGTTTTACCGCAAGTCAGCAAAACTGACACGATGCTAGAGCCGCTGCGGACAATGCCCACAGTCTTAGTGTCGGAAATATAGTACCTAGCGGCCGTGCTCTCCTGACATGAAAAAGTACGTCAACAATGTCCACTAAGCTGGTTCTTGTCTCTGGGGACCGAGGGGCTGGCAAGTATTTCGCACAGAGGCTTAGTGTCAACTCAGCGGGACAACGCTGCTAGTGTTTTGTGAACTACGCGCCACAGGCAGTTTTTATATGAAGTATTTTTCTTTATAATATCTTTTTTTTTAATATGAAAATGATTATAATTGTGAAATATAAATGGTAATATGTAAATAACTTTAACATATTTATGTTACTATTATTACAAACTGTGAAATCGGAGACGACCATGTGCGACGACTTCAACAATAGTAGAAACGACGGATTAAACCAATCGGGAAAGTAGCAGTTGAAAATCCTTTGTGTCTGTCTACCTCTACAGGAAAACGAAGTGACAACATATACATGCATATTCTAATATTCGTTCAGTAACAGAAAATAACATATGAAATTCATAAACTGTACGAGAGCACTTCTAGCGAATAGCAATATTTATAAATCGTATATGCCATATCATTGCCAATAGCTAAATAAATGGAGCTGATGTTATTTTGAATTTTTGAATTTTGAAAATTTATATTAAGTACCTAACCAGTATAAACATAGGCAGATTAACCGATTAAAGTAGGTACTATCCAAGTACTGACCATTGTTATAGAGTTATATTATTCGAGTTAATTACTAACAGTTTTGTCGATTTTTAGAAAGCCAGCTGGGTCTGCATTATATGTAGTTCGACTATCGGCTAATTACTAATTATCAAATACCTCACAAGCGTTGCGTAAATAGCCTTAAGAATTTATTATTCTACCACTGGGACTAAGGGGGCCGCCGGAGTCACACTAAACTCCTCCTTATACCACTGCGTCAGGGTTGTCAGCATTTAAATCGCAGAAAAAAAGAAATCTGACAACCCTATTTGCAAGTTACACGGTGACTGTGGAGTAGGTACATGTGCAAACTCCCTCTGCCCGTCGCTCGTACGTATTGTAGTGGTATTTGCTCTAACTTATATTCAGTTTGTTTAACCGACTTTCGAAGTATGTGTTTGCTTTAATTTCTATACCGACATTGAGTGAAAATTATATATGCCTCAAATCACGGATCCGTGTGGGTAATTAAAGGGAACTTCTTGAATATTCATCGGCGCATAATTAATGGATAGCAGCTGTAGAAATCACACATGCCTACGTATTTGTAGAAGAAAAGGTTCATATAACATTTTACAATGCCTAATACCTGTTAAAGTACCTGTGGTAGGTGCCAAGCAAAAGAGATGAGAATCAATTATAAACCACTAACTCTATTAACGTTGTGTATTTGGTGTCATGATGCCAATGGCTTTACTGTCGGTATGCATTATTTTATTTGGAATAAATTCTTCTTCTTCTTCGTCGTTTCCTCACTGCTGAGGATCGTGACTCTTCAACTTGTCAACAGTCCGTCTCCACATGTTACGATCCGCAGCCTGGCGTAGAGCGGTGCTGACGGGTATCTCCAGTTGTTCGGAGATTTGATCTGACCGTCTCTTAGGACATCGGCCTCTAGGTCTTTTCCCCTCCACCTTTCCTGTGACTATTAGTCCCTCCAGGTTGATGTTACTTCTGCGAGCAATGTGACCAAAACAGCGCACCACACGCTGCAGACAGATGGAAGATAATCGCTGGTGTTTCTCTATCTTTAACTCTTTAAGGACCGAGATATTTATGCGGTGCGCTATCCAAGGAATCCTCAGTAGTCGTCGCCAACACCACATTTCGAAGGCGTTAATTCTTTGCCTGTCAGCAGCTTTCATGGTCCAAGAGTCTGAGCCGTACAGAAAGAAGAATAAGACAACAGTGCGGACCAGGTGGACCTTTGTCCTATTAGTGATGTTCCTGTCTTTCCATACCTTACTAAGCTGGGTCATCGCTGATTTAGCCGTGCCTATGCGCCTGCGTATTTCTGTTTCACTGCTGCCCTTATTCTTGATCACGGAGCCAAGATATTGAAATTGCCCGACGGTCTCATAGCTCTGCATCAGATTAGTGCGCAGGACAGCTGAAGATCTATCAACTATCATCAGTTTAGTCTTGTTTTTGTATTTTTGTATTTGGAATAAATAAACTGTATTAAATTGTCACATGTAAAAATACATATTATCCACTACTGCGTGTGAAAATATGTATTTACGTCACACCGTTGCTAAAATGATGAAGATATTATACGTTAGAAATAAATAAAACATTTTCCACGTATTCCGATTACTAATGATCTCACGTTAAATCTAAGGATTTTTCATCAATAGCCACCGAACGTTGCCAACGTCGCTTGAATAATTATATATGTGGGTACGTCATCTGTCAAAACTAAATCCCGGGTTTATCTATAAATTTTACAACTTCTTGTAACACCTCACTGATTTCACTTTCATCTGTCTCATAATCTATTCACACTGTATGAGCATACCAAATCAAAGGAGATGTGAAACTCATTTGCTGTTACATGATCCGGTATGCTCGGATTAGATATTATGTATTAAACGCGATGAGCGATTCTTATATTTTAATCATTTACTTAAGTGTGGGTGTTAGGAATTATTTCGAGATGTACAAATTATTTTCTTCATTATGACGTCTCGCCAGGTCCTTTACAGAGTAGGCACAATTCTCTATTTTTACAGATATTATGCGCTTCTTCTCCAATCATTACTCAATTGATCAGATATTTACATACGTACATAATTATCTTCAAGCCATGTCCCTCACCGAGTACAAAATTAAATCAGATATTTGATTAATAAAATGGATGTTTAATGTTCTTTATGTACCGACAGATAATCCCTGCTAATACCTGGATCTATGTTTAAATATCCATCTCTATTTTGCCCAACAGATCAGCGGCCTCAAGTTCGAAACCCAGCTCAGAACACTGAACCAATTCCCAGAAACACTTCTCGGCGACCCCCAGCGTCGCATCAGATACTTCGACCCACTCCGGTAAGCGACCACTATGATCTGTATACAAATTAATGTTTACCATTATTCACACCTTTTTGCTCATAAATACTGTAAACGTGTTACGTGAAGATTAGCTTGGGTCCTAGGAAACAGCTATGTGTTTATGCACTGAACAGTTTTTTCTTGTTTTTATGCGCAGAACAGTTTTTTCTTCCCGAAGTCGAACATCCTCATGAAGAAATATAGTCACACGTTTGTCATATCTTATACGTACATCATGTACAACACGAACCTTCTTTAAACATTCATAATTTCTTTTACTACTAGGTACTACTTTTCTATTTCTTGGAGACACCCAAATCTAAGTACCATAGTGCCGGGTAATCGATACTAATAGGTTTTTGCTTTTATAATTTACTACATCAATGTCACAAGTAAATTTGTAATAATGGGTGGAACAGTGGAGAAACATTCTACTAATCTGTCATTTTTATCATCATCAGGCCGCTTCTATTTGTTAAAATGAATTATGTTCAAAGTGTAATAATGAAACCTACAATTATCTCAAAAGTTTCGTTTAATTACAACACTATTCACTGCTAGATATTCGCCCATTCATTGGTGTGACACAGGAGTCGACCTTCAGCTGATCTTGTGCTATCACTATAAGCCACTTTGCGTGCATTGTCATTTCACTAAGCTGGTAGGCGCCCTAAGCTACGTTTGCCGAGGCGCGGTCTGGTTCATCAGAACACATTTGTGTCACTTGTTTTAGGTAGGTGTCTTAAACCTGGTAACTACCAAACCAACCTCAAAGTTTAGCCATAACTTAGAATTTTTGAAATTTTCATTTGTCTGTAAAAAAGTCTATCAGCAGTATTGTTTTATAGGAACGAGTACTTCTTCGATCGCAATCGCCCGTCGTTCGACGCGATTCTGTACTACTACCAGAGCGGGGGCAGGCTCCGCCGCCCGGTAAACGTTCCGCTCGACGTGTTCTCCGAGGAAATAAAGTTCTACGAACTGGGAGAACAAGCCACAAATAAGTTCCGGTAAAGTAAACATTGTAATTATAAAATAACCCCCCAAAGGTTGTTTTAAAGATCAATGCATGATGAGCATTTTCCTATTGCAGTGAGGATGAGGGTTTCATTAAGGAAGAGGAGAAGCCCCTGCCATCCAACGAGCGCCAACGCAAAATCTGGCTGCTCTTCGAATACCCTGAGAGCTCCCAGGCCGCGCGCGTTGTTGCCATCATCTCGGTCTTCGTCATCCTTCTCTCTATCGTCATCTTCTGCCTTGAGACCCTTCCTGAATTCAAACACTACAAGGTCTTCAACACCACCACTAACGGCACCAAGATTGAAGAGGATGAAGTTCCAGACATCACCGATCCTTTCTTCCTGATCGAAACCCTGTGCATTATCTGGTTTACGTTCGAGTTGATAGTTCGATTTTTGGCATGTCCTAACAAGTTTAACTTCTTCAGAGACGTGATGAATATAATAGACATCATTGCAATCATACCGTACTTCATCACCTTGGCTACCGTAGTCGCTGAAGAAGAAGACACATTGAACTTGCCGCGCGCCCCAGTATCTCCGCAAGATAAATCCACCAATCAAGCCATGAGTCTCGCCATACTCCGTGTGATTCGTCTCGTGCGTGTCTTCCGGATCTTCAAACTGTCGCGCCACTCCAAAGGTCTACAGATTCTTGGACGTACTCTCAAGGCATCGATGCGTGAACTCGGGCTTTTGATCTTTTTCCTGTTCATAGGTAAGTAACATAAATTAATTTAGATACATTACCTACAAATTTTCGTAAATAAAAGTAACGTTTAAAAATATCAATTTCGATCTTGCGCTAGCAGTTGCTATGATCGGCAATCGCAATTTGTAATTATCAAAATGTACCTATGACGTTAAAATTCAACGTTAAACAGGTCTATTGTTTCTTTTTCGATTCCCTGTGACTAAAGACTGGTTTTTAACTCAAGTTAGATAAGTTTAGATGCCGTTCGAGCTAGGACAACCAATTGAAATCATGACAGGCATATATTGTGAACGACAACGTTTGGCGAGTGCGACGTCGGAAGCAGTGGCACGAAGCGTCTGCTGCGCCGCACGTCCCCGCCGCATCGCGGAGCGACGCGAGCACGCCGCAGTTGCGCGTGCACAACATACTTTGTGTTTACAGGGGTAGTCGTGTTCTCCAGCGCCGTCTTTTTTGCCGACAAAGATCGGCCCGATACCAATTTTTCCTCAATCCCAGACGCGTTTTGGTGGGCCGTCATTACGATGACCACCGTCGGCTATGGAGACATGAGGTAACCCCGTCGCGCGACCCGCCCGCGCCCGCTCGCACTCGCTCCCTGGCACTGAACGTCCCACTGTATTCTCCGTTGGTGTGTGCTTGTTCTTAAAGGTGTGGTCCTGTTCTCCTCTGCGGTGTACTTCGCCGAAGCTGGAAGTGAGAACAGTTTCTTCAAATCCATACCTGATGCGTTTTGGTGGGCGGTCGTGACAATGACGACCGTAGGATACGGAGACATGACGTATGATACAGCGACTTCACTCCTTATTTCATCTCTGCCTTTCGACATTTCATTATATTATTCTACAAACTTTCATTGGCATCTTAACACAGTCGTGATTTCTTTCGCCCCATTTTATAATTTTCGCTTGAGTTTAATTTCGTCTTCGGTTCGCCTAGAACTTAACCCCATCATATCACTTTTTATTTACCTACACTTCTATACATTATTGCACGTATGAGACGATCGTTTTTCCTTTATTTTAAGTCTACTATTTACGTCATACTTTTCTAGCATTGACAATTTTACATGGAAGCATAGTTGCGGAATATTCCAATAACTAAGGATTATTATACCACGAGCCGATTATCGTATTACTCGAAAAATTGGTCGGTATATACGAGTATACCTATCGTCGGTGTGACAATCGCCCCTTCCAAAGCGTATTCATTTAAGAGCATATGTTGCAATGCACTTCTACTTCGATGCAAAAGAGTGTTGATTAGATTCTAACATACTGCAAATCGAGTTGAAGTGCCACCTTTGGTGTACTTCCTATCCGTAACCCGTCTGGATGTTTATCCCCTGTAACGCTTACGCTGAAATATATGTGCATCCACCCCTTTATTGGTGTTGTGATTGTTACAATTCTGTTGACATAATAGTGTATCGAAAATGGTGGTCATTATTTTGAGTTTAGTTACATCATCACCAACTCTTGCGTTTCTCATGTAGGGCTGCATTTAAATTATTTGCTTGTAGCCACCAGAACCCGTTTTGTTTGCCTTTACCGACTGAATTTATTTGGAATGTTCTGCAACCATACATTTGCTAACATATGAGATACGCCTCATGGCGCTACTGTGTAAAATTGATGTTATATTCAGAATACATTACGCTTATTTTTGTCGTTACCCATCATTATTTCTCGCACCATTTTCGATAGTCATAGTAATTAAAATATGCATGTGTAAAAGGTATTAAAATTGGACATCAAATCTTAATGTCACACAAAAATATTTATGTGTTCATATGATTAATGATGCTTACACTTATGGTTTTCATTTTCTTGGTACATTTTATTTTTATCTCTACATTTCGATAGCCATGGCCAAGCCTTTTGAAATGTATTGCTAACCTTATAGGACATTGATAAAGTTTTGGCTAATGTGTGCTCGCGTTAAGCAACTGCTGTGCGTGAACTCTCATAGGTCCGCTATCTTAGCTATGCCACATGCTATTATTATACACATATGACAAGCTACAGCGAGAATGAATGGTGATGAATGAAATCGAAATGCAATGCAATAGGTAGCCGTGCGATTGGATACAAATTAATGTTATTGAGAGGTTTCGGAATCATCGAAATTTTATTTTCGTTTTTATTATTGATACGTTTAAATAAAACCCTATTTATATGTAAGCATGCCGCTTTACCATTGGGTTATTGTTGAAATTTTAAAACTTATATTGATTTTATGAATACTTGCGACTTACATTATACTTTTCTCGCCTAATAATACTTTTCGTATTAGGCCCGTTGGAGTATGGGGAAAGATTGTGGGGTCGCTTTGCGCTATCGCTGGTGTGCTCACCATCGCGCTGCCCGTTCCCGTCATCGTGTCCAACTTCAACTACTTCTACCATCGCGAGACCGACCAGGAGGAGATGCAGTCGCAGAACTTCAACCACGTCACCAGCTGCCCTTACTTGCCTGGCACTATGGGCGAACCCTATCTCAGTGAGTGATATTTAGATATTTTGCATGAAACAGTCTTATCTTAATTTCTTGAATTCTGGTCTGTGCACTTCTTTATAGATTTATATTTTGTACTATATTAAGCCACTTTTAGATATCAAAATGTAGTTTATGTCGAGAAACATTCGTAGCTACATTTTTTTTTACTTCACAACATCTGCAATCTTTAAGTTGAAAGTGGTTGCCGTGGATATTTTCCATTTAGGATAAAGTTTGCGTCAGAGAGGGGGGGGGGCGATACATGGGTAATACTTCAAGTTCGGCACAGGTAGTAAACGAGCTAAAAGTTGGTTATTAATATTATATGAGGAGCAAGTTGAAAGCTTTTCTGAATAATAAACATTTTCGACAAGTGCGGGGGTAGGATTTTAGGCAAAGGGATTCTTTGCCTTAACAATAAATTAATACCATAAAAATAACCCGTGGCAAACATTTGAGTTTGAACTTTAATACTAACTTATAAAATCAACATTACCTGTACACACACAGACGCATATATTATGTGTATATACTTCAGCGACAAAATACCCTTTGAACCTACATGGGTTGCTATGTTGAAACGAACCAATGGCTATGTACTATGACGTTCACACTATAGGGAATATAGACATTTCTTAGTATCAAAACACATTCATTATATTATTATATTTTTTATATTTCATTGGGAATTGCAGTATTGAATCTAGCGAAAAAAACGGAATCTTCACTGTGGGAATACATTTAAATATATATTTCATATACATACTCATTTCATACATATACTCTAGTTTTGATACGATTATCGTCCACGGTGGAACAGACGTCTAAAACGCCGCTCGGCACAAAAATATAGCCGCCTTTCCCCACTTCACGTGCCCCCGCGGCCTCTTACCCGCGGCAACTTCAATAGAGTTAGTTTGCACTTGAACCCAACTTGAATTTTATACCATCTGTTTACTTACAAATAAGAAAACTTGAATATGCTAATATCTGAGAAATAACCGCTCATATTTATGAAAGTTATTACGTTTTATACGTGTACCTGTTACTTAAATGTCGAGGGGATTTCCATGTTGAATACGACTCTTTAAAGACCCGTTACAGTCATATATGCATGGTTAGTATTTTGAGTTCTTATGTTGCCCTTTATTTGTTTTATTTATTTTTTTCTTTATTTTTTCCGGGACTTTCAGGTGGGAAGGACGATGAGAAGGATGAGTTATGCAGTGATCAGTGACATTGAGTAGTGTGCCTTAGTTGTAGTAGTGCGTTTGCGGCGTGGAACGCGGACTAATCAGTTGTCGACAGAGACGATCTTTGTGATATTAACGTGTAAGGCGGAGTAGTGCAGTGGTAATGTAAATATTAGTCTAAGTGGTGTAAAGATGCGATAATAAAAATTGTTATTTATTTTCTTTTTTTTTCATCGTTATGTAAAGTAAGGGTTTTTTTATATTTTTTATGGAAGCGCGTGAGATACGAGCCACCCAGCCGCTCTGCATCGTCTCCATTTCTATTAGACAAGATTTATAGGTTTTAAACATGGAATTTATTTCGTGTTCCACGGTTGTTAGTATGTTTCTTTGGTAGTTCTATTTCGCGCATGCCGGTAATAAAACTTAATCAACAGGTGCTTAAAATGACAATACTTAAACATTTTATGAGTTTTTACATTTACAAAGAAATTGAACAAAAACGCGTATCAAATTGAGAATTCCTATCAGCGTGATATAGGTATATACCTACACGATTCAAATAATAGAAAGTAACACCCGCATAAATATTTTTATGGGTATTTTATTCTTTTAACAAAACATCTAAGCACAAAAGTTATGGCAATCAATAACAAATAAATCTTAAAAATGCAAATAGGAAGAAAGTTACGATCGTGTCATTTTATATTCAGAATGAAGAACTTTCAAAAATTGTATTTAGTTCAATCTAGTATCGGCTTAAATGTCAAGATTAGCTTTGTAAATATCTACATGTTCTTGGAACGTTCCCTGCGTGCAATCAACTTCGTCTTACTTTGTAACGCTGAGAGACAATAGCTAGAAATCATTGGCCCAACTGTTTCTAATACATCCAAACGACGTAATCAAATTGTAAATAACATTTTTTATTTTAAATAAACAAATACATCCAAGCGACATGGGTAAAGTGTAAATGATAGTTTTTATTTTAAATAAACAATCACGATATATTCAGCTTTATACGTCAGTTATTTTTCAAAAAATAGATGTACTTATTAATCGCAACGTGTTTTAGTATTATAATTATCCCTTCCGCAACAAACAGATCCCCGTTAAATATTATTTGAAAATGTTTTACTAGATGTGGTTTTGATGTAAGTTTTTCATTATTTTGCTTTTCTGTTTCTTAGTATTAGCCCCTACGCTTCAGTGTTTGCACGGGAGTTTTGAGGAGTAAGTTGCATTTTTATTTTGAATTTCGTTTCGTTTATTATATTTTAGAATGTTTTTTTCGTTACTTCATCTTAGTGACTACAATTAGTTGGTGACAAAGTCAATGAAATAAACCATTTTCAACGCGATTTTTTTTACAATTGACTAAATTCTATTTAATAAATACAAGCAATTGAACACATTCTGTTTTAATGCATGATCATGTTATATCTAATGTTTAAAATAATTTAGTTTTCCTGTACTGTCAATGATCAGCGTTTTGTATACTGGCTCTGTAGTCTTGCAAAATTTACATTTCGCAATAATGTCCGTACTAACATTTACATAGCAAATCTCTAATGTCGTTTAATTTCTTCATGGTGATTTGTTGCTATACCCATACACCAACGTAGCGACCAACAATATATTGCAGATAGTTCCCTAAAGGTTAATCGAGTGTACTCGATACTTTGAATACCAATATAACTCATAACCTATTTCTAGTTTCAAAGGCGCAGCAAAAATTCTAAATTTTATTATTACATCCGGTCATTGCCCTTACTTTGCTTTTCTATCGCGTCGTATTCATCGCGCAAACATTTCACAATTCTTTAACATGGTTCTTATTACATACTATGTACTAATAGAAGTAGAATAGTAGTCATTTCACAAGTAACGACTATTGTTCAGACGTAGGCGCCTGATCAAATGTAAAGGCTATTATTGGTCATAGACTAGAAGCGATGGTTTCTTTTTTTTGGCTTTCTGCTGTCATGTCATAGTTACGCGCTCCAAATGAGATTTTTATTTAAAATCCACAACATAATATAAAGTATTTCATCATTATAATCGCCCCTAACAACTATTGGTCCAGCAAGAACCATACCAAGAACCGCAAGCATTTCCAATGTTAGGTACTTCAACAGCGTCCAAAGGTTTTTGTAATATCTTTAGTATTCTGGAGGAACATAATGAACAATAACATCAATACATCTATCATCTATTGACTGCCTCGTTCGTCGTGTTGGTTGCAAGTGCGACTGCCGATCGGGAGGTTCTGCGTTCGATTCCCGGGTCGGGCACTACTAAAATTTTCTAATTTAGATTTTCTAGTAGTGGCTCGGGGTCTGGATATATGTCCGATGCATGGCAATAAGCTCACCACCTATTCCATAGTGGGACGTAAACGTAACTGG